>KN838578.1:136352-218972 GCA_000827195.1 Laccaria amethystina LaAM-08-1 | reverse complement strand
CAATTGCTCACATAAGCAAACAAAGCCAAGCACACCTCAAGAGGGACGAAAAGCAGCACCAAGCAGATCACGGACCGATTGATGCGCCATCAATTGATTGATACCTCCTCAAACAGGACGAAAAACGGTGCAATACAAAGTACGATTCCTCGTTCCTCGGACTCGTAACAGTAACACGCACCGTGGTTTTGTTCATGATTTGCGCATCCCATTTATCGACCTATCAAGGATGAGTAGCACTGTAAAAGGTGCTCCGAGTATGCTCTACAATATCTAATCAAACTTAGCGCCGTAAACAAGTCGCATCCGCCATAAAACCCTGCCACGAGGCTTCAATGAAGTTGAAATTGAACCGTCAACAAGTGGAGCCTGGCGATTAATTTTAGGGCTGGGCTGTCTATGGCATGTATTCTGATCTATGCCAGAAGATATCTCACTCCCAGGAGTATTAGTGCGCTGATCTATATCTTGAGCGTCCGGCTTTGAACCCACCAGACATATCAATGACAGGTCCAATCGAAGCACCGGCCTATTATGGGCGATCTCGTGGTACTTGTGCAAGATATAAAGCACCGCTTGGATCGAACCTGTCGTGATTCACCTTCCGCTTCCATGTTTTTCCCTAGCCTCAACATAAATGTCTTCAGTTATACTGAACTCTTCTGGCACCTCTTGGTGAATCGCCCAAAGCCGACGTGAGTCCACGGCGTCAGATCTAATTGTAACCCAACTCTTATCAATTTCTTATCAGTGGCCCGATCGTGGAAACGGTCAAGCCCCCATCAATTAACACTGTCCCAGATCAGTAAGGCTTTGCATTTCACCCCATGGTCAGACACTACTGACGATAATATAGAGCGACGAAGTCATTGTTCGCTCTCATCATCGGCATTAATGATTACAATCCCGAAGACCTCAACCCTCTGGACGGGTGTATCAAGGATGCTACTGACGTGCGCGACTACCTACTTCAAGACTTAAAAGTTCCGGATCCACATATCCGCTTCTTGACTAACGAGAATGCCAAGCGCGCCGACATCATCAAGGCGTTCTTGGAAATTCAAACGGACAAACGTATCAAGAAGAACGACCCGATCTTGATTTTCTATGCAGGACACGGCGACGAAACAGACGCTCCGACTGGCTGGCCTTCCGGAGACGTGTCCAACCAGATACAGATGATCATCCCGCAGGACTACAGCATCGACCCCGCAAGGCAGGTTCACGGAATTCCCGACCATACTCTCGCAGCGTTACTGAACGCAATTGCGATTGAACATGGTGACAACATAGTAAGAAAATTCCTCTCGACCTACCCTTGACATGGATCACACGGATCTCCTTTAGACCGTCATCTTTGACTGCTGCTATTCAGGCTCCGGGACACGAGGACGTCGTAGAGTCCGAGGCCTTACTAAAAATCAGAGCCAACATATACCAAAAGACCTTGACCGTGACATCTGGTACACCGCGAGTGGGTCCCGTGGATCGAGTACTGCACCAGGATATACTGGAAGAGGATTAGCCAACCACGTCCTTTTGGCAGCATGTACACAGAAAGAAGAAGCGTCTGATGGCGGTACGGGAGGTGGGGCGTTCACCCAAGCCCTCCTTCCTACTCTCAAATCAGTGGGCGCGGATAAACTTACGTACGCTTCACTTCTCGAGAGAATGGACAAGATACCATTGTAAGTCTAGCCAACTGGAATACCTCCATGACTGACACCATTTTCCACAGCCAAAACCCTCAGTGCGAAGGAGTCAACCAAAATCGCATCATTTTCGACTCCAGAGCACCTACAACAGGTCGTGTATGTTTCCCTATCAAGATGAACGGCACCGCATACGAGGTGCAAGCCGGATCTGCACATGGTGTCACAGTGGGTTCCGAATTCGGTCTATACAACGACAGTCTCACCATCGACGACTCACCCCCCCTCTGCGTCCTCGTTGTTGCTTCTGCGGCCGACATTGGCCCATTCACCGCAACCCTTCAGATCAAATATACATCCAGCGCCGCCGTCACCACACTTTCCGCAACTTCTTGCGTTTTGCAGACGAAAGCTGGGGAGGCGGAGGATCTTCTACTCTTTGCTCCGCTGGATGAGAAACTTCTCAGGCTGTATGAAACTCTGGCGAAAATGATGGGGGAGTTCCATCCTGGTAAGAGGCAAATCCGGCCTGTCCTAGAGAAGGAGAAGGCGAGACTCGGCCTTTCGATTGTGGACAACAGAATAGCGTTCGACGTCCTTGACCCGCGTCTCGCAGAGTACGGCTTGACGCGTATGCCTCATACTGTATCAAACGACCCGCAGGAAATTATTCCGGTCCTTCATGGCGCCGCTCATTTCTATTGGCATCTTAACCGCGAGGTGAAAGATGCTCTCGTCGACACTTCCATCGATATTGAATGCAAGACCCTCATACCCACAAGTGATTACGATTCTTCAGGAACGGCAATTTTGAAGCCGACTGGGGACAACTACCTACAGCTTGGTGTCATTGACGTCGTTGCGTCAGATCGGACGACGTACGGATATAAAATTACTAACAACAGCGCTCGTGATCTCTACATCAACGCCTTCTACTTCGACAACACCGACTTTAGCATCGGTAATTTATAATTCTTACCACCACTGGACATCGTTAACCCGCCCCTCAAGAAACATGCTACCAATCACCAACAAGCGGTAAATTCAAAACCTACCCCACCCTCCCCAAAAGTGGCGGGTATCTCACCCTCGGATACGGTTCTGGCGGGGTTGATCCGTTCACATATCGCCTAGAGGACAACACCGACATTGACGTGGGGTATTTAGTATTCTTGATCGCCTCGGAGAACGTCAATCTCTCTACTATCCCGCAGAAATCGCCGTTTGAGGGTTCAGGACGCAAGTCTGTGCCAGTGACGCCCCCTTCCAAGCCAATTTATGGCACTATCCTAGTGCCCATTGTTCAGCGCCGTTATCCAGTCCAGGGGCAGTGAAGGGTCCGAAAAATCATTGAAACGGGGTTTTGTGTGCTGTCGATTTTACATACTTGAGAAATTCAGATGGATTCTGAGGGAGGTCGCTGTTTTAAATCTACTTGCTTAGGAATGTTTTCGAATCCGAGAATTTGAAATGGAAATGTTTCGACATTGATAGAATGAAGATCCGTCCTCGGCAAGTTTGCGCAATAGCCCAATGTTCACCCACCTAGGGCGCGTCTTTTCCCCATCCGAAGAGGCCTTCCTTGACTTGGAGAACACAGGCCCCTCTGGATCTTGCCACTTACTGTACCATTTCATTCAATTCGGACAAGGGTGTGACATGCAACCGGGCTAGTGATGTCGGCTCCGAGCCGTCGAGCCGTTAAGCCGAGCCAGCGAAACCTATAAATCAGCCCCGGTCAAAAACAACTCGGGTTATTCCGAGGTACTTCTGATTGCCTAGAATTGAAGCAATGTTTTATCAGCAGAATTCTATACAAATAAATTTGGATTGACCTCAGTTCGATCCAATTCAATATTACACAGTATTATACAGTCAACAACAAGCGTGAGTCAGCGTTGGCCAGCCTTGCAAATCACCTGAGATGTAACTAACTCGATTGATGCTCAAACAAGCCACGCAAGTCAATCATAGTCACTGTGATTCGGCCTCATTGGAGTTGATTTTGACTGGGAATCAGCTCCCAGCTCAGCCACTAAGACCAGCTTGAGCCATGCCTTAAGTTGTCTAAATGTCAGAGCTGCTAAATAGCTTTAAACCCTGTAAAAAGATAACTTACTTCTTTGGTGGAGATATAATTAAAAGGTATAATCAAATTATAAAAACAAGTAGGATGGCAAGCCCACAAACTCAATTGGCTTAGTCAGCTCAAAGTGGCTTACTGTACCATTTCATTCAATTTGGCAGTCACATGTCATGGAGCCCCCCAAAATGCTAAAATGTCATGGTTGTCACAGAATTTTTCATGGTGTGCCGAATTCATTTAGCAATCATGTGACTGAAATAGAAATTTTTTGGTCGCCTGTGGCGCTAAACTGCCGAAAATTTCCCAAAAATTTGGGCATGTCATGGCAACTTTGGGAGGTCACCGAAACCAAAATTTCAGCAGGTCTGTCATGCGTCGCGGGCCCTGCTGAATTGATTGAAATGGTACAGTAGTGTCATTTCTGATGGGCTAAGTGCCTGAGCTGAGCTGTGAGCCAACCAAGCCAAAAGCCATATTCAACCATTGTGCACATGTACTTATATCTTACTTATATCTGTGTGTTGACTTTTGAACTGCAAACAGCTGAGAAATCAATCTGTCTGGAAATTGGTGGTGTGAGTTTCCCTCAATTTCAAGCGCACAAATTACAATGTCTTCAGTGAAGGTAATGTTCCATCAGGCTCAGCAGTAGCAGCAAGAAGAAAACTGGATGTCAAAGTTAAACACCAACCATCAAGAAAGTGAAGTAATGAACCTTGAACAGAAAATCTGTGGTCTCTCACCCTGAGACACTTGGGATGGTGAAAATACATATGGAATCAAGGACCTAGTATTTCCCTTTGATTTTCCATTAGAACACAGAAACTGTGATGCAACAAACAAAAAACACTGTTTATTCCCTTGAAATGGATCTCAATTTTCTGTCTCACCTTCCACTGTCAACATTGTTATACAACCTGTCCAAATATTTCCTAATAATTGCTCATCATGCAATGGCTGCATGAAACTGAGATAATGATCAAACACCTCAGTCTGAGAGTCCTGGGTGCCTTCTTCCAACATCGGAAATTCTGAAATGAGACAAAAGAAGAAAAGCAAAGACAAGCTCATTATGGAAATGTTGAGCCTTTGAAAGTAGCAAGGATGAACAGATGCACAGGCCTTGTGTTGTCATACTTGGAGAGAAATTGAATAAGTTGAAAGCCTAGGTCTGAAGCAGACCCATCAAATAGCAGGCATCCTCTAACTATCTCTTTGACGCCAATTCTTGTCAGCCTCTGCATGAATGACTGGCCTTGCACCTTGACCCCCTTCCCTTGGAAACCTCTGGGTCAGTGATCTAAGACTCAAAGGTAAATTCTTCCTTGTGTTTGCAGATGTTGTATGTACTTTCTTTCCTATCATTATCAAGGTAAAATAGTGGACTAATTCATTGCATTGGCATATGAAATCCATCAAGCTACCTTGAGGTCGCACAAGGAAGCTTATTGTGAAAGTTACATGCAATGAGCAAGGGGGTGTTGGGATCATAATCCTGGCCTGGGGGCCTGTTGGTTGGTTCAGCTGTTAGGATGCCAAAAGATTTTTGGAACCCCAAGATATTTGGTTCAAAAATGGCATAGATAGCCACTAGGAAGCATTATAACCACTCTTGTACATGTATTATACACATTGGGTAAATTATTTAATATCAGATATTATTTCAAATATTGTCAATGGTGGTGAGCTGGTACAGAGGAATATTGATGACTGTCCTTTCTCAACTTTTAAATCATGCCTTGCAGATATTGGAGCCCATGATCTAATGTGGCATTTGGTGAGAGAGGGGGAGGTTTTTCAAACAGATAGAAGACAGAGGTGCAAGAGATATTATACCAATTCATTGGGTAAGTTTTTGGTTTAGTCTTCCTGTTAGGTACTAAACATGTATGGGCCACCATAGTATATGAGTTTTATGTGGCCATAGATTCATCTGGAAAATGGGGATGTAAGTGATTAGTACAGTCCAGATTTATATATATATTTGAGAATGCTGTTCTTTCACAGTCACTTATTAGCCCAGTGGAGTGTGACAATACACTCCTAAAATGCAAATATTTATTCATCTAAAACCCAGTGGCATACTGAATAAAAATTGCAATGATTACAGGGATTGATGGACAAGCCCTGTCCAGTCAATTAAAGTACTCTCGAAGAAATGTGCAAGTCTAAGGTAGTAGAAATTACAGTTGGTGGGCCACTTTAATATGCTTAGAGCGTATAAAAAGACTACACTACCATGAAGTAGTTCACAATAGGAGTTCTAGAGTAGATACACTTATGCACAGGGTGTTGGACAATACAATAAACATGGGCATATATCACACAAAGCAAGGGGTATTGAAAATTAAAAAATTGCACCTGGGGTTCCAATTTTTTTAGTAGACTTTCATTGAACCAACTGGCCAACATAATCAGGCACATTTCTATATTAGGATATATGATGTCATCACTGCTATTTTCCCTCCGTGCCCTTTGACATCCCACAAGCCTTGCAAACTGAGTTTCTCTGTGCCTGCTCAAGTGATACTACAATATTAAAGGTGAGTTATAATGCACTACAGTGATAAAAAGGCAAGTTATTCATCCATACAGTCTCACCAAGGCTATACTGAGAATTTAAAAACAACACAGGGCAGATTTTTTTTATTAAGGAGTCAACAGCCCCCCCCCCTCAACAAGCACCAAAAATGGCCATAACATGGTCATTCCGGGAAAAACATAGCATTTTGTGTTTTATATAGTAATTTTGGCAATAGTCAACCATTGAAATGGATCCTAGCCCATATGTACAAATAAAAATCCATTTTTTCAATCAAGGGCTATGTAAATAGACATTACCTTCCCCATTGAAACTAGGCCCATATGTGTAAAAAATGTGACCCCTCATTTTCTGGAGGTGTTGGAACACAGAGAGCAACTTCCAAATTTTTCTGGGGTGCTTCAAGCTATTTTTCACCCAAAAAATGGGTAGGTCAAAAAGAAAATTAGCAGCCTGACAGCTGAACCAACCACCCAACCCCTGGTCCAGCATTCAGATCCCAAGTACCCCTTGAAACAAGGATTAAATTTATATTATTCAAAGAGAGACACATCTGCATATGAATACAGTGTGAGCCAGATGCATGAAGTCAGAAAGTCACATGTTGAAAGTGGCATGATCATAATGCATGTGATTGCATTCCTCATGCACTCTTGATATCATGTCACCTCAAGAAATTAGGTTTTAGGAAATCATTAGCTTCCCTTCCTAAAGAAATTAAAAAGAATGCTACTAGTACTACTTACAGTACCAGTACATGACCTAGTAATAGAAAGAAACCAATAAAGTGTGAGGGATCTATCTATAAAATTATGAGCAAAAGATTTTGATGGCAACAGATCAATGGATCAGTGAGACTATCAACACTATGATGCAATGTGCCAACATAGTAACCAAGGCTATTGAGAAAGAAAAAATGTGAGATCAAAGAAAGATAAAAAATAGTGCATTGGCTATTTCTGTATACACATCAAAACTGATGTGTTTGAAGAATGCTAACCAATACACTACAAAATCTGTAGTGTCCCTCAAGAAAGACTACAAAATACATACCAGACCTTAGTAAAATATATGATCTACCCTGTAATTGAAGATTTACCATAGAAAAACACATGTAAAAGCATAGATAGGGTATTTTTGTATTTAACGAGTGTGCAAGCAGATTAATATGCAAGGAATCATCCAGCATTGACCAGCTAGTTGCACTCCAAGTAGAGACTCAGGAGGTGGACAGTTGTAATCAAATTTAAGGAGCTTTCTTTGTGATTAAGATAAAGTATTGTGTGAATGAAGCCAGTGAGCTTGGGAATCAACATACTTTGCATTTGACAAGCTTAAGGATTTTAAGATAAGGATTCTTGACAAGGCAGTGAACTTGTAAGGACAGTATTGGATCATATTAATTTTGTAAATGCTCAAGGGGGCTATATGACATCAACAGCCAAAAGTCTGCTGTTTTATGGAAAATTTAAGAAAAGTTGTGTGAAGAAGCCCGAAAGCCAGTCAAGACAAGGTAGACAAAGCTACAAGTTCATTCTAGTACCACCAATAAAACATTATAAATCACACCCCAATTTACCAAGTTGTTTTCAAAGCCTTAGGGCTACAATTTGTGATTTTATAAAACAAATTTTGTAAAAACAACCAATAAAGTGTAAATTCTACTAAGACAAAGCATTTAGGTATTTTCTAATACCTTGAGACCCCCAAACTTGAAGCACTTGTGCATGTACCATGAGTGATAGTGTGTTTTAAGGAGTTGTGAGTGTGTGTTTTATTTTTCAGTGTTCATGCACCAGTTCAGTGCACACATGTTAGACAATCCTCATTCCAGTGTGTATTGAGCTTCTTACCAGGTGAGCTTCTAAGCAGTCATCCAAACATCCAGATTTAGACAAGTCACAAACTCACTTAGTCTTTGTAACCCTCTTCCATCTGTTGATACAGATTACAAGTTTTTTTATTTTATTTTGAGATCTTGCTCACAATGTCAGTTCAAGCTTTCAAGTCTTGACATCATAAGGCTTGGATTTTGCTTTTTCATACAGAGTAGAGAATCTGGGGACATCTACTGGTGGTGATGTTCAAGGGTTTGCAAACCCTTAGGGGTATAAGGGTAAGGGTCAGGAGGGTAAGGGTAGAGGTCAGTCAAGGGTAGTCAACAGGTAAATTTTAACTCAAATACTCATCTTTGATCACCAATGTGTGGTCATGTTTGTACTCCCAAAAACAGAAGTGACAGTATTTGTATGATGACTTCTCATGATCAAATGCCCACTTCTCCCTTCCTCAAACCACCATCACTCACAACACAGCCAGTGCCACCCATCACCATTGTCACCCATGGCCACCATCACCCACTATACTTGTTGACCATGGCACACTCCAACACAGCAATGCCATGTCACCAACTGTTACAGTTGTTAAGCGTAATGAGCAGTAGTATAGCTTCGCGTTCGGTCTGTCAGTTCGTTCGTCTACCACGGTTCTCTTCTTGAGACAAAGTGGGTCACTGTCAGTTCGCTTGGCCCTAAAGCGACACTACAGGTTCTCGTTACTCTGGATGCGCTGATATGCAGAGTTCCGATGTACGCTGACTTCTTCGGAGTCAAACGTGTATTAAGTCTTCAACGTTGAAGACTTATCGTCGAGGTTTCAAAGAGGCTCTAAGTCAAAGACTATAGAGTTCGAGGGCAATCAAAGTTCTGAGGGTCTGTGAGGAATGAATGAAGCTAGATTGCTTAGGTTCAAGCTACCGAATACAAGTAAGGTAGCGTTACTTATATACTAAAACTAATAAAAGAAAGTCGTACCATAATCTAAGAATGGTACGATGTAAAAGAAAAGAAGTCGTACCATATCCTAAGGTCGTACGAGAAAAAGAATGAGTCATGGACTGCGGATCTAGAACTGTCCAGTATGGTCTAGATATGTCTTAGGAGTATGTAAGTGTCTGCGGAGTGCTGCGTATATAAAAGAAAAAGAGTCTGTAACACCAACCAAAAGAGCAATGGCGAGGTTGACACGATGTGATGTCTGACAATAATGACATACAGTGTTGTCACTGTCTGGTTATTGCTGTCAGCAATGTGGCAACCAAATAATGATGTCATTCATCATTGCCCAACAACACAGCAACATGAGAGCAACAACAGCCACAATGATCCGGGATGGTGTAATGACACAATGACAATACTATGGTGTATCAGCACCTCGGCACCCCCTCTGAATTGGCGGTCACAAATCATAACGCTTTGTGCCTGGCGCTAAATTCAAACTCCACTCAGCCTTCTATTTTGGATTGGATGAGTAAATGTTGAGTCGGCAACTTGTCTTCAACAGTTTCTAGGTAAACTGTATGAGACTAAGAGCTATTATGTACAATTAACGATTATGTATGAGAATCTAATGGTTAAGCATGTACAAATAAATTGAATTAATATAAATGAAAAAATTACTTCAAAGTAGGATGTGGAGTCTTGAATGTGTCCCCTGAGATTGTGGCATTCACCCCATTTGGAACATGAGAAGACCCAGCCATTAAATAAAGTGACTTGTATGCACAAGGGTGAATAAAATCTGGTGAAGAATGTGATTGTAATTGTGGTGCAGATTTTTGGGCAGTGGGCCTTGGCCTGGAATTGGCCACAAGACCTTGCACTTCAAGTTGAGTTTCAACATTGTTGTTTATACTACCGGAAAGAGTGGTCTGTTCTGATTGTGTGCTTCCATGACCCACAGTAAACATGTCAATAAACACCAACACATTCACAATATTTGGTGATATTGACCCTGATGATTTCAGGCTCCGACTTCGGTGTGCTGATTGACAGTGTGACTAGTGTTCAAAAGTCTGGTTAGGTCCAGTTATTGGGTACCCAGGGGCACTAACCGAGACAGAGACTGGTTAGGCTTCGTTCCCAAAACACAAAATAACCTAACTGACCAAAAATAACTGACCAAAACCGGTTAGTTGCGGTTACTAACCAGTTAGGACCGAAAAACAAAGAATTATTTAATTTGGGCAAGACCATCTGTATAGGTCTAAGTAAATGTTATTGTGGTATATATTAGCTTTAAAACGAACCCAAGAACGCTTAATTTGGTGAGGAATTGACATATTTATGAAAAATTTCTTGAAAGTCTACTATTTTGGCCGATATTTTTGAAATTTGACGATAACTCAGTCGAATTTTGAGTGTTTTTCATGTTCTTAGGTGCGTTTTGAAGGGGTATATCAGGGCCGGTTACAACCGGTCATAACCGGTTTTTTAAGGGTTAGTTAACCGCAAAATAACCGATTAATTTATTTTCGAAATGGACTAACCCTAACTGCAGTTAGGTTAGTTTTGTGGTTAGGTCCGGTCCAGTCTTGGTTATTTTCCAGTTAACTAACCTAACTTCCAAACACTAAGTGTAACAATTCCCTGCTTTGCTCCTTCAACGGGACTCATTCATTTTTGTAGATATTCAGTTGAAACAACTTCTGGATTGTTGGAAATGCATGTAAGTTATGGTATCTACAATATATAAGCACATGGTTGTGTATTGGGTGAGACTACAAAATGTGCTGATTCAGAGGGGGTGCCAAGGTACTGATACACCATAGTACCCTACACTTGTCACAGTACCCCCACTGCCTGTGAGCACCTGCTTGCAGGGTAATGTGGTTAGTATTCTTAATGAATTTTATTCGCTGTAGAAATAGCAGTTGGAACACTACCCCCCAAACCCTGTACACACCCCCACCCCCACCCTATGGAAAGGGTACAGGTTTCTGTAGCAAAGATATGGGATCCTATCCTTCCTCTATATCATTTACTTTCCATTACTTAGCATTTGTATCACATGACTCCTTTCCAGTAACAGTCATGTGACAATTTACCTTCTTACTGGGGAGGCGCACCGCCTGTTGAGGTGCTGGTTTGTTTGTACTTGTTGCTTCTCTGTCAATGTCTTAACATTCATGGAAAATCAATATTTTGAGATGAATATGCCCCCCTTACCCACATTTTATACATAGATCAAGTTAAAAAGTTGTTCCGCTGGGGGTCTTTGCTTTGATTTTTTTATTTTCGCACATATAACCTTGAATCTAACATGAAAAACAGATGTAAAAAAAGAAACAAAAAAAATCAAAGCAAAGACCCCCAAGAGCAAGGCCAAAAGAATGTATTAAAGTATTCAGCAGGCCAGGATGTCTGTGAGGAAAGAGAAAAATTGTTTTAGTTCATGCTATGCCAAAACTCAATTGAGTGATTATGTAATACTGATCTTGGACACATCGCGAGCTGTAAAAACACGTCTTGAAGTTCCCAAACAGCTTATCGCCTATCATAATAAATCTAATGAGCCAAGATTACAAGAAAAACAGAAAAACATCGAGCAAGACAGCGGGAACAGCAATGCGGTGGTGGAAAAGATTCCCTTAAGGAGCCATATGAAAAACAAAGCACAGAGAGTGCCTGAGTTGAGGAAAGTAGTCACCAGATTTATTGAACGAGGTGAGACAAAGCAAAGTGCATTTGATCTACTTAATAGCGCCCTTGAAACTAGTATGAAAAGTGGAGAAGATTATATATATGAGTTGGATAATGATAATTTATATATTATTCATTTATGTACCATATTTTACACCTTTCTGATTTTTTATAACATCTTATATACTCAAAAGACCTCCTAATTGTCTTTTGAAGTCAACGAGAATATGATTTGGCAGTTTTGAGATGGCTGTGCAATGACTAAGCAGCTGTATCCATTTGCAGACGGTGCGCCTCCCCATTCTTACTTCTCTACCACCACTGCATCTATTGCTATTCAACAGGCCTGTTATCATATTTCATCCCAATAGGCAAGTGTTATTGTATATTATCAGGTCACTGACACTCTTCTCCAAGAGAACAAGTGTCAGCACAGTTGAATAGGGCAGACTCATCAGATCGGCAGTGATATCCCTTCATGCCTTTGTATCCAACCTCTCGTGGATTTCCCAAGAGGTAGTAGGGACTGTAGCTTTGGATTTCCAAAGCCATATCAGTCCTCACTAGGATACACCTGCACCCAGTCTCCTTTCCTCTTTCTTTCTTTCCTGACCTTTGACCTAGATCATAGCTGGGTTCACTTAGGCTTGCCATGCAACTTTTATCAACAGCTCCCTATGTTTAACACACAGATGGTGCATTACAGTTTCCATGGGGTAAGGGTAAAGGTAGATGTGAATACACCTACAGGTTACCTGTGTCCATCACTATCTACTGGTCAGAAGGTTTACCACATACCATTTTATTTGAATAATTTTCAAAACTCTTAAATGACACTCAATATTCAATATTATCTGTAACCTTTAGAGTCAGTTCAGCAACCATAATACCAATGTATTATGATTATGATGGCATTCATATTATTCCCACAACTCCTAAAATGGTATATTGTCACCCAAATGTCACATGCTGCAATCATGTCAAAACAAAGTCAGAAATCTTTGAACACAATTTTCTCTGTAATACTTATTGTAGAGATATAATTTATAGTGTTTTAGAATCGTCTCGATGAACTCTAGGTCACCCCATAGTTTATTATATGATATTCCTGCTGGATGCTAGGCAACGACAGTGCCGAAATTGCTTCAAGAATTTCTCTGCCAATACCTAACGGAAAGCTACAATCTTGGGTGTGTTAGAATCGCATGGTGTGTACCTAGGTCGTGCCATAATTTATTTTGTGTAATAATATGTACTGGCTTTGTAACTGCGCTATAAGTGATAACACCCCATCGCTTCCCTTCCAAAATAGCGCAGTTAAAAAGCTAGTACATATTATTACACAAAATAAATTATGGCACGACCTAGGTACACACCATGCGATTCTAACACACCCAAGATTGTAGCTTTCCATTAGGTATTGGCAGAGAAATTCTTGAAGCAATTTCGGCACTGTCCTTGCCTAGCCTCCAGCAGGAATATCATATAATAAACTATGGGGTGACCTAGAGTTCATCGAGACAATTCTAAAACACTATAAATTATGTCTCTATGATAAGTATTACAGAGAAAATCGTGTTCAAAGATTTCTGACTTTGTTTTGACATGATTGCAGCATGTGACATTTGGGTGACAATATACCATTTTAGGAGTTGTGGGAATAATATGAATGCCATCATAATCATAATACATTGGTATTATGGTTGCCAAACTGACTCTTAGGGAATGACATGCAGGGGAATTGAGCAGGCTGATGTAAGGATTTAAGGATTCAATAATCAGTTACTGTTGATTTATATAAAATCTTTCTGCCATCATAGCCTTACTGGTAGGAAACATCTTTAGATCTTTTTGCAATCTTTATGCATTGGTCCATTGCCCAAAACACACAGCATTCTTGGTTTGATGTCTTCAGACTTTAACCAAATTTCAGGCATGGGTTGCATACTTTATGGTTCCACAAGCTTCCTGACAAGCCGACTTCTTGATTTCAAAACTAGAAATTGAATTCTTGGTGGTGTGGTGCTACTGTCACTGTGAACCCTGGAACAGATTAAATTTCTTGGGCCACCAGGGATTTTTAACCAATCACTAGGTTCACAGGTACTAAACAGGTTATCCCAAAACAGGTTATTTTGACCTGTTTCTGATTTGCCTAGTTATTTTTATTTGTTATATTTTAATGGGTTATTTCTCATATTGGGGAACAAGTCAAAATAACCATGTTGCCAAGTGTGAAATTCAAGGATTTGTTACCAGGTTACTTTGACTTGTATACCTGGTGAATACATTCCAACCTCATTTTTGTTATGCAGGTAAGTGAGAAAAACAATATTGCATTATATATAATCTTGCAGAGCAACCACACAATGGAGGGTACATGGAGTGCACTCAAATTGTGCTATATATTGTCTGAGTTGTTTAAATATTTGTAGTCCTCGACGGTCAAGTGGTAAGTCATACATGCAAGCATGAGCAACCTTAGTAAGGTAAAGATGCAAAGCCCTGAGTTCAATTCCTGAAGAGAGCATCCGCAAATAAAGGCTACCCTAAATCAGTACATTGATAAGTAAGTCAATAATAGTGAAGGATGGGTGAATAAAAGAAATGTGTCTTCTCATAACAGACCACCAGAAAAAGGGTGAAAATAATTTGCTGATCAGGTCATTTTACCTCATTTACAATACCTGTGAAACATATTACAGTCATCCACCTGCTAATGATACACCGAAACTAAGAAATTGCATCCAATAATTTGAAGTACAACATTCAGCCATAAAAACTACATGAATATTTGAGATAAATCACATTCTATAACCCTACCAAATTTCAGAATGTTTGAACAACATGTCATGAAGAAAAACCAAAATTATGGGTGTATCATTGGGGGGTGTGACTGGATGCAGCAATTTCCGAAAACAGTCCATTTTGAAAATTTCACAGCAGCACCAATACAGCTTCAATGGTGCCCAAACTTTGTATTATGGTAGATGCGAACTTATAGTGCACGTTAAATTTTATTTCACAAAAATCGATGTAGTATTGAGTGAGATATTAGCTGGTCAAAAGTGTATCAAATGATGGTGGTGTATCATTGGTGGGTGGATGACTGTAATTCAACATGGGAACTTCACTCCAATACCAGATTATTTCGGTTACAAACCAGATTAATTTAACTAGTTAATAACTCAGTATGGTATACCAGGGGACCGAGGGATGTTTCCGGTAGCCAGGTAATCCACATCAGGCTAACGAATTATTCTAGCCCCTTTACCCAGATATCTGCCAGATAATTTTTATCTGGTGTGAAGTTCTCAGTGCGTGAGACAGTTCTGACACAGCATTCAGGTACCGGACATTATTTGTTCCCTACATGCCGAACACTCACCAACTCCCACCAACTTCTGTCTGCAAGATCCTGATACCATGAGCATCTGCGGAAGAGAACCGCCACGGTTGGATGGTCGGGGAGGAAGCGAGCCGGTGAGACTACATGTGATCTGCTGACGGTGAAATATCTCTAATTGCAAATGCGGAGACAGGTATCAGAAGCAGGCCATCCTTACAGTATGTCCATCTTCCGTTTGAATTTATGCTCTCGATCTCAAATTGGAGGCACAGTATATTACCGATTATTCGCCAAAGACAACCCGCTCGAATCCAAGAATCCCATCTACTCTAACGACAGATGCATCAGCCGTATCTTAATCAAGTCTCTTGCCCCTCCGCGAAACGTTGCCTCCCTCAAAAAGCATCTTTGGAAGATTGAGGACTTCGACGGAACCCCAACCAACACCCTTTATCTCTCTTTGTCCGAAAAGGCGCCCGCAGATGACTTGACCCGTCTCCCACTGACAGGGGGTCCTAGATCTGGTTCATCTGAACTTTACCCGATGGCTCTGGTGGTGGAGACTCCGAATCTCAGAAAGAAATTGGCAGCAGCGAGTAAGGTGGATTCGAAATCGCTTCCTGAATGGCGTCATGAACAAAGCTATAGTGGGCGCCTAATTCCTTTCTCACGCGAGATATTAATCTTCGCCAGTTTATTACCGTGTTTATGAAGAGGCGGGCGAAGTTTCGTCAAAGACGTCTTTTGATGAAACCGACCTTTCTCTGGGTCGTGTTACTGCACTTTCTGTTCCGCCACCTCACAACGCCACTTCCTTGAAGGCCCGTCTTATTCAGGCCGAGGAAATACCATCTCAAAATGTAAAGCTATTCAAAGACGATGGCGGAGAAAATATCCTGAATTATAACGAAGTCATTGACCTTTTCTCTGACAATCATCCAGGTGTCCTCTTGGATGATCCCATAGCTATTGTATATGGACCAAAGAAGCAGGAAGGCGCTTCCCTACCAGAACCTAGCAGCCTCTCAAAGCGTCTGAGAGCAAATCAAGACTCTGGTTCGTGACCCAAACTAATCTTTATGTCTTTTCACCATTGCCCTCATTTAGGTATGGGAGCTCACGATTCGACCTGGCACTCAGCAAAAAAGGGGGAGATTTTCCGAACAAATGGAGTACTGACACGCAAGAGATATTATATGGATGCATGGAGTGAGTCATCCCATGAGGCTTATACATTGGTGTTCACCGTATCACCCCCCTCTAGTACATGATTGCTACGTCGCAACAAATTTATCGGGAAAACAAGCTTGTAAGTAATAAGTATCCCACGATATGGTAATTGCTTGAGAATTGCTTTCCTTCGCAGTCATTTCGAAAGGTGAGGTTTAAAGAAAATTCCCGAGGATCCAGAGATCAAAATAATTAACACAGAACCCCAGAATTTGCTACTCTCTGTTGATTCTGATACGCAGTTTTGATCATTGATCAAAGGTTTTCTATTTTAATCATGCCAAACGCTTAGTCCAACACATAACATGGATTTTCATCTCTTCTTTTCTTGACAAATGTACGAGGTTCCACAGTCAAAGTATCTGTAGTATGTCTTTAGTTACAGGAATAAAATCGATATCATTTTGAACTGTATCTCCTGCGTAGTACCGATATGATCATTAGTTGTTGTCGACGGGCAATTTCTTAGTGAGTTACACATCGGTAAACCATGGCGACATTTTTGTACACACCCTCGGATTTTATAGTTTTTTGTTGTTTCAGACACCCATTTCTCACTCTCCCTCCGAAGATCAGAATAAAATGAATGTCGTTTGAACTTTGACTGTACTGAAATATCGCTTACCGTCCGAGTCGATTTGACTGAGATTCCGTGATTTCTCACTGATTTTTATCCCTCCTTGAATGAGGCGTATACCCGCTATGTTGCCCAATTTAACAGAAAATGAAGACGTGGCATCAAGATTTGGCTTAATATAACGATTAGGGTCGTCGGAAATGAGATTTTACTCACTACCTAATTACTCACCTTTCGACCTTTTCATACGCAGCGGACTCCGTCCTATTATCCAGGCTATGGCGGTGATCATTTAATTAAAGACAACCAATTTGTGCATTTTCAACCCTATGTCTTCAATACGAAGTTTCCGTTATCCGGACCGTCGTGCTGTACGTGCGGGAATAAGGCAAAGATTTCCGCCTTAATTACCGCCTTGCAAACAGGGGTGTAGTGAGGCAGAAATTAATAACGCAACTAGTTTACGTACCTTGAACCGAAGCTTGGCGTGATCAGTGCGTTCGGCGGGTGAGCCTGAGCAGTGCCTGTAGGTCGAAGCATTCAACCTCTGCACGCTGATCTTTGACGTAGACATCGGTAAGTATGCGCATATATGCATGTATAACGTCAAATCGGAGTGCCTAAAAGCGTGGAACTCTACGTGTTTAGCCCTATATTATGACGACTTTCTTGCAACACGAGCCTGACAATTAGGAGATGAGGGTCCTGTGTATCTGCGCGCATATATCGAGGTTTATGAACAACGGTGTAAACCCCGAAGCCCTCACGGTTGGGAGAACTCACCACTCCCCGGGATCCCAGTTGCCACAAGTGTGTAACCCGTTATCGTTGTGGCCTGAGTAATCGCGTTCGCGGTTTTCGATCGATGCTTTGCTGACGCGACGTGGCTACCCTGCTTGGTTGCTTAATACCTTCCAGTAGTCATCCACCACAGCAAGGAACTACGCGCGCGGCGCAACGGACTTATTCACGAAGAGGGATAGACAGTATGACAGCAGACCTCTTGTGTAAAACCGAACGGACTGTAAACTGGAACAGATTGATGACCTTTGAGCGAGGACATATGACGGCTACATACCAGAAATGACTGAATACCATGCACTTGCGCTATCCTCCCCGAGTAACGCCAACTTCGATGGAGGATGCAGTGTTTATCAGTGAAGGAGAAAAATACAGGATGAATGAGAACTAAGGACGCGTGAAGCGCATGTTTGATTTAGGAATGTGACGTGGATGTGAGATGGACATTTTAGAAGGGAGAAATAGGACTACAAAAACGTCATACTTCGGCACTTCGACAGATTTTCGTACCTGTGAGGGTTCCCTGCGATGCGTTTGCCTCTCCAAGCGAGCAGCGTATAAACCTAGCCTTCATGACTCTTGTGTCCTTACGCGGCGTCTCCGTGTGCAAGGAAAGAAAGCTAGAAAATCGTCAGCATGGGTAAGTTGCGCGGCGATTTGTGAGAATTCGTACTAGTGAATGGACTCGTTTGGGAAATGCACGACAGGGTTTCCGCAGCCGTCAGGTATGAGATCTAATGAAGGAAGGACGGACGACAGGAGAGGGCGAAAGAATATTGGATTACGAACGTGAACAGGGGGTACCGCGTTCATGGGGGATGCACGGACACCGTCAATCCCAAACTCCACAAAATCACAAAACACGTACCTCCCCATGGGCAGACAATGGATGCGATGCGAGTCGATCCTTCTCGTCACATATAGACCACCCATTGAGTTAGACCAATGTCAGGTTTTTCTATGAGCAGGCCACAATAGGAGGATATTGGTCTATGAACAGCGCTGTCAATCCGAATCCTCTTGCGATTGGACGAGCGTACCAAATCTTTACTTGGCCCCTCTTCCTTCCAATTCATAACGCGCAAACGAGGCGCCCTGCAGAATCGAAAGTTCGGTCAAGGCATCTGCAAAGGTGATGTGCTGGGCGTTTTGTGAAGATACGGTTAGAAATGATGAAAGAAGGGAGACCCAAAAGAGCTCAAACGCGTAGTAGTGCGGCCATCAGCGAAACAAGGAAATCCTTGTCCAAGATACTTAAATCGAGGCAAATTTCCCGGATGAGATAAGCAAGCGGGTGAAAGAGGAGGGGTTTGTGTAAACCACGGAAAGCGAACATGCAGCAAAGAGAGTTGAAAGAGAATTGTCGGTCGCAGGAAAACGAGCAAACGATAGGTAGAGTCCAGTTTTTTGGATGACGCGCCAGCATCCTTGGGAAGTAGGAACTAGCGTTGTGTTGGAAATTTCGACTGCAACATGTGTGTTGAAACATTGAAGGAAAGCTGAAGTAAGCGGCCCGTGCGCTTGTTTGTTCGTGCTGATTGTAAAGCCTACCCAGGCACAGCGTCTGGCAGGTGCCGGTTGGGTCAAAACCTAATGTCTTCCGCCTGCCACTCGCAGACTCACGCCCACATTTATCTTTGAAATCTCAATACCATGAGTGTTTGCGGAAGAGAGCCATCTCAGTTAGACGGCCGAGGAGGAAGCCAAACTGTGAGTCCACTATGTACGTTCGTGCTTACTGCATATATTTCTGATAGCATGCGCCGAAACAGATATCAGAAGCGACTCATCATTACAGTACGATGGTCCTTGTGAATTTGTATCCTTAATCTCAGCTCAGATTCAAAGTATACTACCGGTTATACACCAACGACAACCCACTCGAATCCTTCAATCCCATCTACTCCGACGACGAGACCGTCAGCCGTATCTTGTTCAAGTCAATCACGCCCCCGCGCAACGTTGCCTCACTCAAAAGGCATCTTTGGAAGGTTGAAGGCTTTGACGGCACCCCAAACTGTTCTTTGTATCTCTCTTTGTCGGAAAAGGCGCCCGCGGATGTCTCGTCTCGTCTCCCATTTCAAGGGGATCCTGGATCAGGTTCGTCTGAACTTGACGCCATGGCTCTGGTGGTAAATATTCCAGAGATTAAGAAGCGATCGGCACCAGCGAAGACGGCGGCTTCCAAAGCACTACCTGAATCACCTCACAAACCACGTTACGGTGGGCGTTTATTTTGTCTCTAATTCAATATGTTAATTGTTTATTAGTCCATTATCGTACTTACGACGAAGCGGGCGAGATCGTGTCGAAAACATCCTTTGATGTGACCGATACCTCCCTGGGTCGCATTGATGCACGCTACATTCCGCCACCTCACAACAGCATTTTCTTGAAGATTCGTCTTAGTCAGGCCGAGGGAATCTTAGTTCCGGAGGCAACGTTATATGACAGCAAAGAAAACGAACTGAACTCTGACTACGTGATCAGCCTTTTTACTGATAATTATCCAGGTATCTCCGCAGATGAACCTATAGCAATGGTATATAAACCACAGCTGCCGAAACACGCTTCCCCCCCGCAACCAGGAGACTTCTCAAAGAAACTGAGAGCAAATACAGATTCTGGTGTGTGACCATCCAGCATGCTACTCGTTTCACTTCTTATCGACGTATTTTAGCTATGGGGACTTATGATTCGACCTGGCACTCTGCAAAACTTGGGGAAGTTTTTCAAACTGATGGGGTATTGACGCGCAGGAGATACTGTATGGACGCATGGGGTTTGCTTCAAGTTGTCTTATTTTTTGACCGATACTGACCTCACACTCGTTGAACTTAGTGTATGAGTGTTACGTAGCGATAAATTCATCCGGAAAACGGGGATGTAAGGATTTCAGCGTATCATTTTATTTGTTCTGATATCTCATTTCGTTGCACACAGTCATCAAACCAGGTGGGGTCTCTCAGACTGAAAACATCTACACATGAAATAAACCATATACACTTTCAGAATTCGCAACTCTCTTATAAATGCCGATTCCTTCGTCAACTTTGATCGCCCCAACACTTCGATTCGCTCATCGGGTGTTGACGACTGACAATTTCTTAGTGAGTTGCGCATTGTAAAACTCAAAATTTGTAATGCGACAGAGGCACTCTTTTCTAGTCAAATCAATGCGTACAAACACTTTCGAAAAATGTTCTCCGCTTGTAATAACTTGGTAATAACTAAATTCTATGAGTACTTCGGGACCCATGCGACGCCTTCTGATTCTGAGCAGTGAGATATTCGCCAGATCCAGGCCTTAGGGTGGGTTGGTTACATTGGCATGATCGTTAATATATTCTCCAACGCGTGAAAGAACATCCACAAGAGGTTGGAGTCGAAAGTCACGTTGGCCAAAGGTCCGTGCATTTGTTTGTTCATGCTAATTTCACAGCTGGGCAGAAGGTTTTCGTCTGTCGCGCCCTCTAGCGTCGTCCCGCCTTTCTTATGACCCAGCTGTGGTAGGTTTATATTCCATTTCGAATACGTTGATACACTTTGGCAGTCATGAACCAAATCATGATCAAGGGCTACAAACACAGCCCCAGCACAGCGATCAGGTACCATTTGAATGTCTTCATCCAACCACCTGCAGGATAGCACCCACATCTATCTCTGAAGTCCTGATACAATGAGTGTTTGCGGCAGAGAGCCCTCACAGTTAGACGGGCGAGGAGGAAGCGAACCTGTGAGTCAACTTTGTGCTTTCGTTACACGACATTTTTCATCGCAAACGTCGAAACAGAAATCAGAAGCGAGCCATCACTACAGTGCGATCGTCCTTTCTTGAGTTTGTATCAATAACCTCAGCTTAGATTCACAGTATATTACCGATTATACGCCAACAACGACGCACTCGAATCCAAGAATCCCATTTACTCCAATGACAGATTCGTCGGATGCATTTTGTTCAAGTCTATCACACCTCCACGTAATGTTGCCTCGCTCAAAAGGAATCTTTGTAAGGTCGAGGGTTTCGACGGCATCCCAACATGTACTTTGTATCTCTCTTTGTCGGAAAAGGCACCTGCAGAGGACTCGACCCGTCTTCCACTCCGTGGATCAGGTTCATCTGAACTTGACCCGATGGCTCTGGTGTTAAACGATACGGAGCTCGAGAAGATATTGGAGGTGTCTAGTAATCTGGACTCGCACACGCTACCTGAATGGCCCCACGAACAACATTATGGTGAGCGCTTATTTCCTCACAAGGTCTATCTGTTAATTTCTCGTCAGTCCATTATCGTACTTATGATGACGCGGGTGAGATTGTGTCGAAGACGTCCTTTGACGAAACCGACACGTCTCTGGGTCGCATTAACGCGCTCTCCGTTCCCCCGCCTCACAATGGCACTTCTTTGAAAGCACGACTTAGCCAGGCCGAGAAGCTCCTAGCTTATGATTTTACATTGTACAAAGACGATAACGGAGAGATGATTTTCAATTACGATGAGGTCATCAATTTTTTTTCTGATAATTATCCAGGGATCATCGGGGATGAACCAGTAGCGATTGTATACGTTCCGATGCCTCAGGGATTCTCGAGGGAGCTTCGATCAAATGTAGCATGTAGTGGGTACCCTCGGAGATACTACATGCTTCTATTTTTACTTATAAGTTTTGTCTTTCAGCTATGGGAGCTCATGATCCGACATGGCACTCACAGACAGCAGGCGAGGTTTTCCACACCGATGGGGTAGTGACGCGAAAGAGATACTATATGGATGCATGGGGTTGGTCTTTCAGTTACTCTCTTTTTGGTATGGTACTTATTGCCTATCCTCTCAAGTATACGACTGTTACGTTGCAATAAATTCCAACGGAAAACGTGGCTGTAGGTATTCTCTTCTCTGCCGTATTCTACTCTTTCTGAAATCCCTTGCCTTTGCAGTTATAAAGAGAGGTTGGTTCTGCGAAGTTAAACATCCAGACATAAAATGAGTGACATACTCCCAGAATTTGCAACTCTCTGTTAATTCAAATACCCACTTTCCCCCGTCTCAAATTAAAGCTACCACCCCTACTGCCGTCAGGACTTTCAAACTGCGACATCCACTTCGTTACAGTTGAGCTTTAGAAGTTTAATTCATCCTGGAACATTTGTTTCTCGTCAAATTCAACTCATACTAGACAATCGGTTCATCCCGCCAGGCTTCACAGTCTGCATCTCTACATTCCATTGAACATGTTACCTGTAGCATCGACATGGTCCCTTCTCTTAAGACCTGACAGTAGTTCCCCCTAGCGTGACGCTGCTATATAAAAAAATTCAGCCTCAACACGTCTAAATCCTTTCATCTCATGCTTGACTTTTTCGATTTTCGAAAGCCATAGATTAAGATTAGAGAGGTTTTTAAAGAATGATTTTTTTTCGAAATCAAGTAAGACTTAAGTACTGGGGTTCGGGGGAGGGGGAATAGATGATGGTAAGGCGCTACTAGATATCTGGGAGGGGGAGGGGTTGACACGTATGTAATGTCTGAACTCGGGCCTCATACAGATGCAGATTGGAGCCGTGTTGGAGTGTATTGTGGGGGAATGGCCTTGGTGTGAGGAAGGAGGAGAATAGTATAGAAAATGTACATATGCATTATGAACTAGTGGGGTGCACGTGTGCTGCTGGTAGTAAGAGTGAGTTGGGTGTTTGAGCGAGGCTGTGTGTGTGGGAAGATGTCAACGCCGTCTCTTTTCTTACGTTTCCTTGCTGGGATACATAGGTGTTATCTGCAGCCCCGTCATCCGTTTCTTGTGCACGCTTGGCCACTTTCGTCTGCCGGTGTTTTGGCTGCATTGGCGGTATGTCTAGTTTCTGAAACTCTGTCGAGAGATCTGAGCCATACGTTGAAATCCAGCTCCAGCTTCCAGCTAGTGCTCGCTCGAGCACTGCAACCGACGCAATGGGAGTCATTGGGACCCACCAAGGACCCACTGACAAGTTTCACACAAAGCGCCGCGGAGTGTGAAATGGCTGGTCACGAGCCTATATAACTGGTACATCCCCAACTTCGACTCCCCCCTTTTCTTTTCGAATACCCACTAACAACCAATACATACCCACCCAAAGGATGCGCATCTCCACCACTCTTCTCCTCTCCCCCCTTCTCATGGTCGCCAACGTTAACGCTGGCCCTCTCGCGTATGGCTTATGCCAAACCGGTGCGTTCAAACGATTAAAATCGTCTTGCCCTCGCCCTCACACTGGAGGTGTACGCGTGTAGGATGCAACACCGTCGCTGTAGCTTGCTACGCTGCCGCCGGATTTACTTTTGGGACCGTCATCGCAGCAGCAGCTACACCCGCTGCAATCCTTGGCTGCAACGCCGCTCTGGGAACTTGCTCGGCGACCTGCGCGACACTGGTTTTGTTCGCTCCCACTCCATGATCAAGTTTGTAAGTTATGCGGCATCCATCTGATTTGCAATCTTATTGGTGTTTGGAAAAAGTAGATGCTGAATGAACGGGCAGGATGCAGGATGACACTATGTACGAAGTAGAGTTCGAAGAAATACATACAACAAGTGAGCTGCAACGCAGCATTATGACCAAGGGGCATGCAACCGAGCATCCAGCCATTTCAACCATACCCATGACCCCGTGAGAACTCTTACATGAGCAAACTCCAGTCACATCGTGTCACACTGATTTCGACGGTCTGAGTCGCCAGGACTGAGTCTCTTTCTAAAAGGTTTTCGGGTGTCGTAATTAGAAGGATGGGAATCGGTTGGACAACAGGTTCTAGATCGGCAAACCCGGGAGTCTGAGACATGCAGCACCACGCTGATGCTTGAGGAAAGACCGGGGATGTGCAGAACTGTGAGGGTAACATCAAAATTGCAAACATCCCAGCGAATAATGTGATGACCGTTCTGATCTATAGTGGTCAGAATTTCCGGAGCACCAGGCAATCTAATAGCCTTTGGGACCGTTAGCGGAACAAGTGCTTTTGGCATCAGCTATAAAAATGGACAAGGTGGGGGAAGATAATAATTTCATCTCTCTACCTACTGGAATACTTACTGTAGTCACTTTTTTTATGTATGATAGGTTCTGCTGAGGGTCTAAATCTGAGTGTGCAACAAGTATGTAGCATGATCGGTGTAAGATAAGGCGCAAGCGTGACAACCATTGGGGTAGCACATGATAACTCTCACGGGGTCATAGGTATGGTTGAAATGGTCGGATGCTCGGTTGCATGCCCCTTGATTATGACCGAGCGAAATTCAAAACATGCTGTTTTATCACGTGGCAGGTGAATCGGTCGAAGGGATCATCTACGCATGCGCGGTGGAACAGCGTACTCAACTAAGCGTGGCGCCTGGATGAATTATGATTGACAATGATAAGCATGATTGCATGTGACTCAAGAACGTGATTGCACGTGTTGTCTGACACTCTCACTTGTTATGCGATTTTTTTCCCACCTGAACAAAACCCACTACCAACGTAGTGGGAATGTAAACGACATTCGGTGTTATGTGACCTGTCATCGTTCTGCGTGATTTACGTTGCTCTCTACCTTCCGAGTTTCACATCAAGTTTTTGAGGTGAGGCAAATACGCGGAGTCGCTTCATGGGACGTGAATGTGGAGGTCAGCTTGGTCATGGTGCGTCTTGGTTCACAGCCCCTTTTCTGCTCACGAACGCTGATGACCTTCCTTTCCGGCGATAGAAGTCCCGCCTCTACATTCTGGTTATCACGTCCGTTCTGTTACAACAGAACGAGGGTTCATGAACTCTGATCTTCCGTTGTCTACTAAGCCGAGAGTCTAAGGCAATCAGCGACAACGAAGGAGATGAAAACAACGTTTCGAAGAGACGAGGAGCCCCCAAATCTAGTGGATCTACGCGAAATTCGGCACTGTTCATCTCGAAGCCCAAGGATTCTTGATTTTTAGTCATCTTTCTTGGATTCCGAGCTTCGAAGTTTTAGTTCTCCATCGCGAGGCGATTTTGGCGTTTTTCTAGTCTGTTATGGACATTGGCTGTCTTTCCGCCGCCTTTTACACGAAGGGGTTGGCGACGTAGCGGAGAACCCTCAAATTGCTTTGAGGAAGTCTACATTTTTTAGAGATCAAATACCTACAGGCTGTCACGCAGGTACTACTCCAATGTCTCAGGTTGATTCTCACCCATAACCTTGGAACCTAAAAACTCTGCTAGTCGGCTTTCGATTGGTTCTCGCATTTGTAAATTCTTGACGTCGTGGGCTTCGAAATTCAGTACGGAAGAACAGGTAATCCGTCAGTTTCACCTGTTTCATCGATCAAGTTTCAACGGACTAACACCTGTGGACAATTTAACATTTTAAATATCCTTCTTTCGTTTCAGGATTGACTTTAGTTGGTGCCCGTTTTTGTCTCCAAAATATTTGCAAGTACTTGTTCAAACTGGTCCATTAACAAACTTCTTTCCAATGGATATTTACTTAGACTCATAATTCGTCATTTTTTTAGTGGGCGCAATGTTCAGCTTTCTCAGATTTGCACCCCTTCAGATTCAAGTGACAGGGGCCGCCATCTTGACCCTTCTTGCATCCCTGACGCCTGATACGAGGCACCGACGCTGCAGGTCTGACGCGACCCTGATGCGAGATCGACGCGACTGACGCAGTCGTACTCCGCTCAGGCACTCCACGGAATACTGCAGATCCATTTCTCGGAACTTCTTCATGGGGGCAAGTTGGTCTTACATAAAGCGAGGAATTTCCCATGTAAGACGTTCTAATTATGGACGCTCATTCTCGGAAAAGGTTCCTCCGTGTCCGTCAAGCCCGAGCTTGAGTATCGCATTCATAGAGATGGCACTCTAAAGGTGCAACTTGTTCCGGTGACAGTTCCAGGGTAAATGATACAGGGTGTGTGTATGGTACATGTTGAGATGCATAAGTAAATAATGATGTCTATAAACGTTCTAATGGGATCCCAATGTTATCGAAAACCTGACATCCCCACCCGCCACTGACGACGACTTCAACACTTTTAACCCATCGAAGAGCGTTCTTCCTAAGAGAACGTCTAACCTCTTCGGATCCCCGAAATGGTGGTGATGCTGTGACGGGTTGATTCTCAACGTGTAAGACTCGAGGAGGTTGTGGTACGTTTCCAGTGGTAGATACTTGTACTCCTGGAAGCGCAAGGGCAGCTGGAAATACGAGTGTACTGCGTCGAGGATGTCGCGTATTGTGATACATTCAGAGTCGCTCGCTTCAATTGTGAGTGGCTCCCATGATCGTTTTAATTCTGAGAGATGTGGGTCTGGGTGAGAGAATCGGAGGGTGGCGTGGCGTAGTGGAGGTTCTGTGGCTGCCACATCGAGGTTTGGAGCTCGAGATGAATGTGTCGCTGTCGACGAAGGAAAAGCGACATTCCAACCAAACTTGGTGTCGATGAGATAAGAATGTATACGAATGGCAGGGTTGGAGACGGCGTGTTTTGACGTGGAACGTGATGGTGAATAGTGATTTTCAAGTTGATTCCAAGATTCAGAATGGGGAGATGGGAGAGGGTGGCATAAAACTACACTTGGCGTTGATGGGGAGCTTCGAGGAGAACGGCGGCGACCCTGAGTAGAACTCAAAGAGCCTAGCGGGACTAGTAGAGTCGCGGATCGAAGTGCTTAGGGATTGTTGTAAAACGAGGGCAAGTTGTGCATACCTTCAAGCCGAGTTGCGTGGTCGTTACCCTGAATTCTGTGAGGCGCTTTGAGTATACCCCTTGGAACCAGATTGTTGTCAGAGTGTCGCGGTTCACTCTTGATGGGACGCAGCTGTGCTTGTGGGAGCTGGAATTGGACCGCTTTTGTCATGGTGGGAGGAAATGGACGATACAGGGCAGGAGCGATGAACCTGGAGAAGTGAATCCCGAAAGTTAAATAAGGTAAGGAGATCGCTCCGTCTCTCCGTACCTCATGTCTTTGCACTTGTGACTGTAACGTGAGAGGATGTGATTTCTGAGCGAGGACGACCAGACATTTCATTCTCAACGTTTCGATCCGTTGGATAAAATTGAGGAAAACCTACCTTCGTCTTAACTAAATCTCCTCATAGGGAGTTCTCGTCTTTTTTTGTTAATTCTTCCATCTTGCAATTTGGAAAGAATTAGTGACAATTAATCCTCAAACACATTACGTGATCCCGCTTCTCCTCCACAGCATCAGGATTCTAGGATGCATACCTTTTGGCTGACAGGGGGGTGACTAACAGGCTAGGCGAACGGCCGGAGGCCCCACTGCCTTGATGCTGAAACCTCTCAGGTTGTACCACGTCTTTACGGCGCCTCTCGTACTGCAGTTAATGTTATTGATAGGTACCCTACAACGAGGCTGAACTTGACTGATAACAGGGCAGGTCGAAAAGACAACAGTCAAGATAGGGTCACCCTTTCAGAACCGCGGGCATCCCTGAGAAATAAATCGTGGAATGACGCGTAACTTCGGACCGTGCAAACTTCCTGATTCGTCCGCGCAATCAGAGATACGGTCCGCGCACTCACATCCTTAACCAAATTGTTGATGGGCGTCAACTGCCACTTATCAACGTGATGTGATCGAACGGCTGACCATCCCCCTCCAGGATTTCTGGACATGGGTCCAGATGGGTCCACATCCACAATCAAAGACCCCCGATCGCCAGATTACCTGACTCCGATCAATCTAAGGAAATACTACGAACGAATGGCTATATATACAAATTACCTGGTCAAGACATCCCTCGGCACTCACCGTTCTCGATTATTCTCTCTACCGATATCAAGCGTTTGCAGATGAAATACTTCTCCTCTAACCGATCCGAGGGCCGAGACGCATCAACTTGATGAGAGCTTCGCCTGAGTGAATCATAAGATCGGTGTTGCCCTCTCAATCCTAGAATAAATGAGGGTGAGGCACGACATTCATACCTTGCCAGATCAATCTAAAAGCTGCGGCGGTGGCGAACGTAGCGGAGATACCAGATGGGGCTCCAGGAACAGGCGGTGTAGGAGGGATTTTCCACCGAAATTTGCTTTGAAAGCGGACTCACAACGGAAATTGGTGTGTGAAACCCATAGATTTGCGTTCATTCATGTTGAAAAAAAGTACACTCATTCATTGAGACCCAATCTCCTCAACAAATTGGCTTGAACACACAAAAAGAACAATTCATGGTAAAAATGGTTGGTATGAAATTTGCGGTTAGTAAGATGTTACTTAACTTACCCATACCGGAGTTTCACCACCTCACCTACTTGATAACATTCGTCGACACCCCCTCCCGCTTCTTGGCGGACCTCCACCTGATCGAGCCACCGCAATTTTAACTTGATGCCTCGATTTGCTTCCCGAGTACCCTGCCTCCTGGATCTCTTCGCGTACGATCTCCCGCAAATCTCCAACGCACCGCGCAACGCTGAGTAACCACCTGTAGCCTCGTGTGTTGGGTGTGGATGCGTTGAGATGCGTTGCCCAAGAAAGGTCAGGGTCGGCACAGGGTTGATGCGCCGTGGGTGCGGCCCGGAAATGATGAGTCGTCTTATCTTCGAGATAAGGGAGCACCACTTATCGCACGTACATGTAGTAGATAAGAGTAGAAGCAAGTAGAGAGATACGTACACTTCGGTTTTTCCTTAGGAAGTGATTTGTACGGTGCATAGACATGTTGTGTAGGCATTCAAGACACTCCATGAATTGTTAACCCTGGAATAAAAGTTTACACCTGCGTCTGGTTTGGTCATTTGGGACAAATCCTGCGCAATAGCTTGAACGTGAAAACTAATCATTAAGCGGTAAGCGCAGCTGCCAACCATGACGGGAGTGTTGTAAATCAAACTTGTTGTCGCTTCCGTTATGGTGGTATCAGTTTGCCAAACATTTCGATTCCTCCCGCTCTCTTCGGTGATAACCCGAGCGGCGTAACATGCTTAGGTGGGTGTAGCTTACGGCGAGTTCGTGTCCGTGCTGTCAAACTTGTGTCAGAGCGGTGCTATCTATAAGCGTGCTTCCTTCTTCGATGATGACGTTCGTCAACGCCATTTGATCAACGTTCTTTATGGTCTTATTGTCTCACAAACCACCCGACCCTATGCTAGGTGTTGTAAGCCACGATGTTGAGGCCTGTAGAAGGTTCCTGACTGGGCGTTTTGATGGCGAGAAGAAGCCCAACGCATAGTATTATTGAAAGTATGTTTCAGGGTGCGACATGCCGTGGCAAACCCGGTGCATGAATTAGATATTAAGCAGGGTGTTCATAAGAGCGTTGGAGCGGGAAAAACAACGAGGAGAGCGGTACGCACGCTTGGAAGCACTCCAAAAAATAAGTAACCAATCGTTTCACGTTTCAAGATGTTCTTGTATTCAAAGAGAAAAGAATCTTGCAGAACAGGCAGTGCCAAGGAAAATGGTTAATCATTTCGGTCAACATCCCTATGTTTCCAAAAATATTTTCTTTTGTACTCACTTTATTGCCATAAAAAAAACGGTGTTGTTGATAGACGCCCAATTGGCGGTTTGAGAGACAGAATCGTTGTTTCGGAAGTAATAACACGACGGTTGTTTTCGACAACCTGGACGTAAATGTATCCAACAGTCGCCGCCATTGCTAAACCCTCTTATTTTGGTCAGAATAGTCGTTGGTAGCTTCGGGATACCATTACAACAGAATCGCTGAAGAATGTTCGAACTTGACGCGCAACAATCTTCAAATTCATTGTTCTGTCTTTTTTTTTACTGCTGGTCCCAATGTTCGGTATTTTTAGCAATTACAGTACGTCGTCAAAATTCGTGCTGATCTGATTTAGGCTGCTTACTGCAGTACATGCACAGAAGTAATTACCGTTAAATTCGCCAGGGATGACACTCGTACAAGGGCGAGCGAATGGGTTGGATGGAGTAACGAGTGAAACCGAACGAGCGGATCCAATATCGCAAGTGAAAAAAGAAATAGGCCAAGTTTCCAAAAATGTTTATATTGATTGACGACTAAAGAGTTTATGTTGATACCCCCCCCCCCTCCAATAAAACGAACAACAAAATAGGTATGTCTTTAGCGTTCACTTTCATATCTATTCAAGTTCGGGTTCGCACGGACCGGCAGGGCCTCAGGCTTGCCACAGAGGAACGAAAAGACGTACGACCACAGCCGCCGATCGCAGCAACGTGGCGGCGTACACGCTAAAAATTTAGGGTCTCAGCACCACTCATAACAAGCACGCCTTATCTAACAAAGGGATCTCGCTAGTCAACGTAACAACAAAAGTACAAGAAGATACGGGGATAAGAGCTGCGTACGCACAGCCAGGGTAACAAGTAGACGAATTTGGTGATAGGGAACGAGCAGTGCCGGGGGCAGGGTATACGTGTACGAAGATAGCAAGATGAAAGTGATAAGCTATAAATAAAGCAAAGTCGGGTATGATATATGATATTACCAGCCTAATAGTTTCTCCTAGTACAGGTTGTCCATAGCAGCGTGCGTGCGCATGTGTAGCGCACCCTATCATTATTCAGTTTCCTTGTATCTAGGGAGAGTAAGGATCTGAGAACACACACCTCCATGCTATATTTCCCTTTCCGACCCGATGCGTTTACTTCTAGCGGTTTGCCAGAGAGCACCAATTCAAACTGCTCCTTGGCAGCGTCTTTATCGCCCATGCAAGCCAGTAGTCGACCGAGTTCGTAATCTGCATTGGAGAAGGATTAATATGCGAGCGATCGGGGGAACTATCGAAGCATCCGCTCCCTTCGCATGGTGCGGGAGGCTCCAAAGACCGCTCGAGCTCACATCTTGCCCACCATGAAACGCACCACCCATCCACAATCAAACGCTCGCCCATTCAGCTCATCAAACGCACTGCTCAACCCGATCATCAAACGCACCGCCTGTCCAACACCAAACACGCATTGGGCATCTAACCCATCAAGGCCACAAAACGCAAAATCACCAAATGCGTCGCCCGCCGAACCCCGCATCAGTCTCATACAAAGTCATCAGTTCCCACCAATCTTATCTTGAACGCACCCCTCATCCCTTTTCGAACACGCCCCACATCACGCAATGATCAACCCATCAAACACAACTCCCCCCCCTCCAAAAAAAAATAAAGAGACGAATAAAGAAAGGACAATAACTCACGCGCATGATACACCAAATGGTGGTCCAGCTCAATCTTCGGCCCACACTCGAAGACAGCCTTGAACGCCGCAACCGCACGCTGCGCCGATTCTTCCTTGTCGTATACCACCGCTGGAGAACCTTCCTTCTTATATATCAACGACGACTCGTCGTCAACTTCAGCGTCTGCGTCCTTAGCATCGCAGAACGAAATGTGTGAGCAAACCAGTGTGAAGAAGAAAAAAAAGAGAGACTAACAGGAAACGCAACATATCTAAAACAAACACCCTCCAAAAACTTGGTCAAGCACCAATCATCCCAATACCCGTTGTCACTTTCTGCTTTATGGTCAGCATGTACATCACCTTCCTTCTTTTCATTCTCCATTTTTTCGCTTAAGGCCTGGAGCTGCGCCTCCACCTCTGGTATCATCTTGCGCACGATAACTCCCCGAGGGGCGTGTGCGATGCCAAGGAAAAGGTAAGCGAGCTCAAGGGCGGGGAGACATAGGCGTTGTTTCTGAGATGCGAATTTTCGGGCTTTGCGCGCCACGAATTTCTAAATTAAGTTGGTTAGCCAATGGGAAGAAAGATAGGCAGGAGACGGGGTAAGGGCGGAGAGAGAAAAGAGAAAGGCAAGCAATAGATAAAACAAACAAACCTCCATCGGTATACTCTTCCCAGCAATCTTCTGCCTAAGCTCCGGAACGCGCTCCATCAACCTAGCCGCTTCCTTCTTCTTCTCCTCGTCTTCCCTAGCAAGTTCAAGGAGACATATAGCCATGCCGTACGAGTATATCGCTTTACTCCACTAAATAAAACAAGGGGGCGTGTCGTAAGTCAAAAGATCAATTATAACGAGAAGCAAAGAAAGAAAGAAAAAAGAACACAGTAAAAATCTAAACGGACAGGCGAAAGGAAAGAAGAAGACTCACATTCCCCTCAGCTTCCAAAACCCTCCAACACCCCAAACTCCCGCTCAAATCCCACAAAGCAAGGTACGAAATCGCCATTTCCCAATATGAGATATAGTGTAAATTCCTATACTGTTGCTGCGCGTGCATGGCTTGTGTGTAATATGATATGGCGAGGTGGGGTTGTGAGCGGATGAGTGCTAGGCGGCCGGCGCCGAATAGGAAGAACACGCCTAAGTGAAAAGAAGGTGGGTGAGTAAGTGCGTGATGAGCCGATGCCGGTGAGATAGAAGAGAAGGACGGGCGGGGTTGATTGAGGGAGATACGGCCACTCCACCCACGAAGGGGAGTTTGCCTAACTGGATAGACTACATCTTCGAAAGACAAGTCAAAAAGACCGAGAACGTAGCCTAAACTCGCCAAAGAAGTGTAGGCCCCGAAGCCAAAGAACATCCGCCCCAATAATAACCCCACATAGGGGCACACTCAATCACGTACCCCTCTCTCCCACCAGACAAGCTACCATCACATAGCGTAGCCGAATCCCTCAAGTCGCCTTGACCTCAACGTAACTAACCCTACGAAGCCAAAGACCGCAAGCCCCTGACGACATACGCCACCCACATTCAAGGACGTTAACTTCAATCACGTTAACACCCATACCCAACGAGATAGATACGCCACCCTCTCCCGAGAACTCCAGCCTCCGACGACGCTAACCACACAAGTACGGCACCCAAATCCGAGAGCGTCTACCACAACCCCGAAAATCACACAAGGCCGTAAGTCCACAATCATGCAAAGCCATAATCCCGCAATTACGATAACCCATGGGCCATAAACACGCAACCCCTCAAGGAGCTAAGAATGCCACGCATTCAGGAAAGAGGTCCCCCAATCACATAGACGTCGGTCCGCAGGAATGTAGGATACCCAACGAGGTAATCACCCTACGCCACCCCAGGGTGGGCTGTCCCCGAAAGGTGTACTCTGAACAGAGGTCCGAAAGACCGTAAGTCACCCATGGAGGTAAGCCCAGTCGGGTGAGCCCACCAAAAAAGACGAACGTGCACCCACCCTGTTATGAGTGAGCGACGCAAGGGTCCTTGGGCGCTTGAGAGAAATCACGTGAAAAAAGTTTTGGGGACCCCCGGCTGAAAAATGAAAATAAAGACGCCCCATTCCATCCAATGAAAAGATACCCCATCCCGGCCATGAAATTACTTCAAGAGAGAGTGAAAGAAAGAAGGCGCGGCAGCCCCGCCAAAAAAAACCCTCCCCCTTAAAAAAAACCACAAAACTCACCATTCGGATAGCGCCTCAAATTCCAGTCCAAAATCCTCCCAGCAAGCTTAACATCCACACCATCAAATGTAAAACTCGATAGAACGAGGTGGAACAATAAAAGCGTCATGTCGCATATGGAGCGACGGATGCCTTCTTCTTGTGGGGATATTGATGGGTTTCCGTTTCCGTTGGCGTCTAAAGAAACAGGCCAGGGGTGAGTAGACGAAAAAAATTAACATAAAGAAAAGAAAGAAGGATCGAAGAAACAAAGCAGCAAAGAACGAAGAACTTACCAACACAATCCCACCCCCCAGCCCTCTCCAACAACCTCAACCCCAATTTTCGATCCCCGTGATACCCAAACAGTTCAACGAGGGTCATTAGCTTTCCAGGCATCATGCTTAAGATGATGTTGCACATTCCTACGCCTAGGTATACCCCAGAGCGGAAGTGTGGGTCTATGGATGTGTCGATCGTGGTGGTGGTAGTGGGTGATGTGGGTGAAGTCGGTGAGGCAGAATCGGCAAGGGTAGAAGAAGAGGCAGCAGCAGCAGCGAGAGAGTCCTGATGCGTAAGGTACGCATACAAGTTATTATATATCGCTATTGTCGTTCTCATGTTCAATCTACAAGGCGGGATGAGTCCCAAAAACGAAAATCCAAAAAAAAGACATACGCTTCCTTAATAAAAGCCAACCAATCTCCCGAATACACAATCCCCAACATGGCCTAGGTATTCAATTTACCCATCAGCTTTACCCAAAAAGCAGAATGTATGCGCACCTTCTCATACAAACTCTCAGCATAAACCAACTCGGCATGCCTCTCCACATCCGTCATACTCGCTATAAACCCGACGACGCTGGACGGGTGAAGCGTAGACACGACGTATCCCGCTAACCGGGACCCGAGGAACGCTTGTTTTTTACGGTGGAGAGAGGCGATGTGGTTGCCTCGTTTGGTGTGGCCGATTGCGGTGAGGAGGTCCTGGGGTGGGTCGTTATAGTGATGCTTGGTGGAAGGAGGGAAACGCACCTCATCCTCATACGACATCAACCCCTTCACACACTGAATAAGCCCATACCCCGTCGCGAAGTACAACCGTTCCCTGCAAGTACCACCCCGCCCAATCCCCATACGTTAGCACCCTTTCACCCCACACTCCAACAAAGAAAACGCACTTGTTCTCATCGCTCTTATGACAATACTCCTCCGCCTCAACCATCTTACTCCCTAAAAACAACTCGAGCGCATAACTTACCCCCTTTATATCATCTAACGCTTCTGATTTTCTATAAGTCTTCTTCACGAGTGGTGGGGATGAATATTTGGGCTTTAACCCGAGGTGGGTGGGGGTGTCGAGGGCTGGTGTTGTTGGTGTTGTGCTCACTGTACTTGATGGGGAAGTGAGGGATGGAGAGCTGAGGAAGGAGTTGTCGCTATTGGCGGATTGAGGAGAAATTGGGTTCGAAGAGTCGTCTCCGTAGCCGAAGAGCGATAACATGGTTGTAACTAGGTAGCGAAAGTTGAAAAGTTGGTTCAACGTTGGTGCGCCATGGAGTTTGTCAGGGGACAGAGTTGTGTAATTGGGTGGTCCATGCGTGTGAATTATTATCGGATGTTCGGGCTCCGATTTAATTTAAATTGAGCGGGACCGAGAGAAATTGTGAGGTGTTCGCGCCAAAAAAAAAAGAGAGAGAGACGACAGTCACGATGAGCTGTTTTAACGCGACAGCTCTGAACGAAATTCGATCGAAACCGGGCACACGAATGATTTTATGCCCATAAAGAGACGCAGTCTTTCAAAATCATTCTTGAAGTTGGCACTTCTGTGAAGGGAGTAGAACCCTCATCGCGCCCCCAGCCCTCAGCGCCCTCTACTGTGCGAGCCGCTACACCACAGTTATATACCTACCTCCCGCGACTTCGTGTAGATACTTATAGTAAATTAGTAAATTCTGTGTTCGTAATTATTGCATGGTATTCAAACGAAAAAGAAAGATTCTTATAGATTGTGCTCGAACTTACAGTTAGGTGAGTAAGTATCAATCCAACTGTTACAATATATGTCATTATATGAAGATAATGTTGCGCCGCATGACATTCTCTACAGTATGTAGGTAGCAGCAGACCTCAAAATATGTAAATAGCAGGCAGTTGGCAGGCAGCCTGTGACTGTAGGGAGTCGAACCCTCCAAGCCCAAATATCCACCGCCAGGCTCCCGCTCCTACCCAAAAAAAAAATCACTCCTGAAAATCATATATGTATGAACATACGCAACGAGGGGGAGCTTCACCGTAGGTGAGTTTCTTGAGTCACTGCGATTAGGAGGCTAAGCGCAGTCTCTGAATTTAATTCGAGCAAAGGAGGGAACAAGAACGAAGGAAGGAAGGATTTATCGAGCTTTTTATGCTCCCCCACGGGACTCCGACGACGTTTCAATTTTAGAACTCGGCTACGCCGATAGCGCCTTCGTGGAATTCTCGGTTCGTAACAAGTTGTGCCGTCAAGTTATATAGCCACCCACACGTATGTAAATCTTAAAAAAAGAGAGATACAATTTCACTTAGATTTAATATCAGCCTGAGGGAGTCGAACCCTCACCGTGCCCACATCTCTTTGAATCAAAGTAAACACCCAACGGCCGATGCACCATACGTTCGCTGAAGTGCATACCCCCTACTTACATATTTACTTATGTGGTGGACAGTGCACAATTCTCACTTGAATATCACCGAAATTATGTACACACGATGAACATTACTTCGTTAAATGAGTTAGAAGCGTAGACATCTATCTAGCTACCAAAACGGAAACTTAAAATTCCAACGCCAACTTAAAGCCAAGCTAGGGACTCAAACTCTCTTTAAATAATGAGGGATTGTTTATCCAATAAACTGTTGCACCGCATGTCAATCTATGAGGACGATATCATCGGAGCATGGTATCCGAGTCCCTGCGGGTAGTTGAAATAACCCTCACGAAAACACAAATATGGTGACAGTACTCAAGTGGCAGTAAGTACAGGAAGAAACTTACCCTTAAAACCGACCCCAGAGATGATTTGCACAAGGGGAGAGTCGGACCCCTATCGTGCCCACACATTCGTTCGCGATTGATCAAGCCGGTACACCGTACGTTCGTTACCTACTAACATCACATACTACATAAGTTTCAGTGTCACGGAATACATTGCAACCTACTCCGCCGACCCATTTCTGAAAGATGGCTTCAAGACGACTTAGCTCCAAAAATTCTGTAAGGCCCATCTCCAAACCACACGTATACGTGCAAGTCTGCTCCACTCCCCAATCTAAAACACACCACCGTTAATTTTTATATACCCAATATTACAATAATACTTCACCTTACGCCCGACGATGTAAATCACCCTCCTGTGATGCCTGTCCTAAAGCCTTAAGCAGGTCTTTAAAGATATTAGGCTCTGGTACTCTTCTGAAGAGTCGGTTCAGAGTTGGCCCTCTCCTAGAAGTTAAATCAAAAATTCGTTTGAAAAAAAGAGTGTCACAGCAGCAATCGTAGATGAACTCACTCAACCACTCCAACCTCCCCATCCGGGATTGGAATAGGAGAAGATAGTGCAGGCGAAATGGTTAACGCGACGATTAAGAGGTTGAGAGGGACGTGAAGCTTCATAGTAGCCGGCCTTTTGAAGATGATTTTCTTGGGACGACGCGTGAGCTCTGAATTTAATTTGAGTCCAGGCAGAAACAATAAGGAAGGTAAGATTACATTGTGCTTTTTATTACTTTCCACTGCCAAGACTCCGATGTTTTTCCCTCACGGGAATCTGACGTGGGGCTAATGTGGATTTAAGTACCCTCCGATTGTCGTGGTGACAGGCAAAATGCGGGATCCCTATAGGAACTTCATATTGAATCCGTAAGAACCGCCAAAAAGGGGGCAGTTGAAGTGGATTGGTGACGGGGGGGCCCGTGTCCGGAAGCCGCTTACGAAAGTTGAAGGCGAGGGGCCAGCTACAGAAGAGGGAGTGCGTCCCACTTGAAGAAAAGTGATTGGATCCATTGTGGGAGGCCGTACGAATGGGCAAGTGACTGGAAGGCGAGAGTTCTAACTTTGATCAAACGTGACCAAGTCAGACGCCACGTGATAAACATCTTATCTTATTAATATCTCCTCCAGAACTAGCATTTCCGCCATTCTCTTCCAATTTCCCGTCTGTGTGTATGCGTTTTATTAATTCGTATACTTGATATTATGACACACAACTATCTTGTACCGACTTTGCCAAAGACAAAAATCAACTCCTCACATCCTTATTGTTGCTGCCACAGGAAACGCCGCTAACCAGTTCTTATCGATTGATTCAAACAAAATTTCCAAGGAGGCCGCATGAACGAAATTCAAATTATACTCACACGTCAGTCACGTGACATCATTAGGTTTCTATTGTTTTCGACTTTGCTCGGTAACCATGTGAGATCCTGTGAAAGTGTGTAGACCTCGGTGGCCAACTTTTATTGTTCACTGTCCTTGAATTCACCACATTCCCGGTTCAGGACGGTATCGTTACAATAAGACTCAAATGTCAGAATTCAAATGTCTCAATCTAATCTACACTTACTCCGTCCGAGTCTTACGGAAATTTGCATTGAATTCAATGAGGTCGTTATAAAAGGAGCTTCGTTCTACGACGGACAACCAAGCTCCTCTGAGATCTAAGCATTCCGCGAACTCCTCTTTGCTATTTACGCCCTCTCCAACTTAATCTCATGGATTCCTTCGCTACCCTCTCCGTCTTCTTCTCCGTCTCCGGCCCCACGGATATCCCAACCAACGCTGATGATGGTGGCAGTGGGAACAACGCATACTGCGTCGTGGCTTGAGTGTACTCACTCGCTCATAATACAGTGACATGATGGCATGTGCGTCCTTCTTTTTTTCTATTCATCTCATTCATCTCCTTACCTGATTTATTTTCCTTCGAAAGCATATTATTCAATATTCATTCGACATTCAATTTTTACCCTCATACTTTGAGACGGAAGGAGTTTTTAGCCTGAAATTTGTGTACTGTATACATTACCTTATTCCCTGTGACTTGGTTTGCATTTATTGTTTGTTATTTATGATGTTGTAGGCGTGTGGATCGTTTACAGCTATCAGCAAAACGCAAAGCCAGGCCTCCAATTTTGCTTCATACTGTCCCGAATTGGCGTTACACATTGATTTGGTCATTCCACAATTTTATGAGGCTTTTACGGCCCTGGAGTATCAAACCCGTGCAGGCCAAGTCGGACAGCAGGTATGATAGGAGGGTATTTTTTCTGGTAGCAACCAGGTGGCATTATATACATCATTTAGCATGAAATAATCAACAACGTTGGGCGTTATGCGTTCTTTAGGGCGGACCCCTTGCTTTAGGGTGTACTCCGATGAAAATAAACTGCATTATTTACGGTTCTACAAATATGTAACAGCGGTCCTCAATTTTGAGGCAGAGCAATCAAAAGAAGAGAGTACGCCCTAAATCAGGGGGTTTCGCCTTCAAGTGTCCATCATATGCAACAATCATTATTGCTGTTTTATGCAGAAGCGTAATAATACACAGTTTACTTACATCGGAGTACACCCTAAAGCAAGGGGGTCCGTCCGCCCTAAGTAAAGAACAATAATACCGGTTGATTATTTCGCAAAATGACGCAAAATGCAGCCTGGTTGCTACCAAAAAAATGCCCTCCTATCATGCCTACTGTCCAACTTGGCCGGCGTGGGTCTGGTACTCCATGGGCCATAAAAGCCCCATAAAAATTTGGAATGTTGGTAGACCGCTAGACAAAGTAAATCATGATTGCAAATGTGCTTACATCGGAGCACACCCTAAATCAAGGGGGTCCGCCCTAAAGATAACATTAGAGCCGTTTTGATTCCTGCCCGAATTAGAACCCGTGAATGCACCGACTTTGCCCCGTTCAAGATGTTATCAATGAGCAACCCTCCCGGGCTTCCCCTCCCCCACATACAACAACCAACTCATGGATAGCAAAAGCCAAGGTGGTCGACATGCCTCCAGACGCTCAATCTCCGCCGCGAGTCCCGGTACTACAAGACTACAAACCACGCCAGATGGTGAGTGCGGATATGCAAATTCTTTTTCCATCTCAGATAAACTTGCCACCCAGTCACTTTCAAGAATCTCAGGCTGTTAACGCCTCTCGTCCTTCTGTTCATGACCATTGGGATCATCATTGGAGGAGCTTTACCACACGTTCGAGAAGTTTTCGAAAGAATCAAGTTGGGAGGTGTCCCTGCCCGTGAGCTTCATGCTTACCCAAACGTTCGAGTGTTAAGAACGGTATACAGCCATTGCCGTTGGTCTGATCGTCATGATGTGGCCCGTCCTAACAAGAGTGCAATACGAAGAATTTCTCACAATTTTCTCCTCTTCGCTCATATGGGTGCACATCGCGATATCATTCGCCCTAAATTGGATTATTGGGCCGTTGTTGATGCTAGGCTTGGCCTGGGCTACGCTTCCAAACTCACCAAAATTTCGCCTTGGTGTGATCATGGTCGGTCTTTCTAGATGCATAGCTATGGGCATGATCTGGAGCAATCTCGCGAGAGGAGACTGTGATTATTGTGCCATTGTAGTGGTGTTCAACGCAATTCTTCAAACGATCTTATACCCGCCGTACGCTCTGTTATTCGTCGATCTAGTTGGAGAGCATGACCCTATCCGCGTATCATATGTAGCGACTGCGGTATCTGTGCTTATCGTGAGCTGCTCCGCTCCTCGATTCCTGCGATCTAATTTGTCTTTGGTTTAGTATATGGGGATTCCCCTCGTTGCCGGAGTTGTCACTAGATATAGTGTCTGGGCGCTGAAAGGCAAAGAATTTCTGAACGGAACATTTCTCCCGTCCATTGCGCCCATCTCTCTTCTCGGTTTACTCTACGCCATTCTCGTTCTGTCCGCGTACCAAGCACATCGCTTCATCCGCGACATCACTCCACTCATCCGCGTACTCCTCCCTTTGGCTTTGTATTCCGTGATCATGTTTTCGTCCACACTAGCCATGATGTTCTCCTTCTCAAAACGAGAGGGTAACGGAAATCGTCGCTTTGCGTACGATGTGGCGGTTGTTCAAGCATTCACAGCTTCTAGCAATAACTTTGTCAGTTTTTGCCCTTCCGCTCATTCACAGCCGCTCACTTTCTTAAAAAAAATAACTTTCAGGGCTCTGCCATCGGTATCGCCATTGCAATGTATGGTATTAATTCAGAGGAGGCCCTTCCTGCCATGATCGCGCCTCTCGCTGATATTCCCGTGCTCCTTGCGTTAACGTGGCTAGCCCCATACATTAAGAAAAAATTCCAATGGGGGACACTCGAATCCGTATCGGACCATAAGAAGCGTAGATTCGAGTTGAGGGTCAGATTGGACTTCCATCAGTATACTGACGAACAGCATGACACGCCGGTGAAGAAAGCCTCGGAAAGCCTCTTTTCGACCACCAAGTCATTGGCTAGACTTTCCCTACCAGGATGTACTGTATAAAGACGTGTTTGGGTTTCAAATTCACTGGTATGTCACCTGCTCTGATGGCGACGAAGATCAGGGTGTCAGGTGAACCTGCTAAGTCTGTACCAATAGTTATGACAGGACCTTATAATTGACACACAAAACTGTTCTGTGGCCGCATAAGAGTGTAGCTCGATAAGAAAGTCAGTGAGTGAATCACCTGATAAAGTTATTGCTATTAGTAGAAGCTTCAAAACAACACCGATATGCACGTGAGTTTTACTCCCATCCCCACCCCCACCCCCGTCGTTCCCCTTTGTCACTGGTCAACTCGTTCCCGCGAAGGGAGGACAGGAGTCTCCCACTTAGAATCAGTCTGGCAGCTCGGAACGAGACCATCATGCCCTGATCCGTACAATCGAAGCCTGTACAACGCTTATTTCAAGAGTCCACCTCAGAAACAAGCATCTATCACTCAACGTGGTGTGGATGAACATGCTTCCCGCGTCTCCCCCACACGCGTCTACGCCTCCGATTGCTTGATGGCTTGACCCAGATTCATTTGAATAATAGTTTAACTGATACACAGTTCCCGGATTTCGCCGTTCCTCGATCATCGCAACTTACAGTACTCAGTTGAATCCGAAATCAAGATGTGCGCAAGGAGATCCTGTGTTTTCATCGATCCGAGTACCGATATGCCTCTTATCACATTCTCAGCTAGAGGCGTTTGCAGAGCACTCGGCGGGGGTTATAGCGGAGATATGGGATCACGCTTCCGTGTGGTATCTGTGGAGGACCGAAAGCGAAAGGAAGAGCACTGCATAACAGTTGGGATGGGGTAAGTGAAATTTCCATTGTGAGAGTACAGCTTGTCGTCAAGAAAACAGTCGAAGGGAATTATATTTACAGGAAAAACTCTGGAATTTCAACCCACGTTTGCCCTGATGGTCTTAGGTCGTTGAACTATTCCCGACTTGGACTAGGTGGCTTTGGGCGACACGCTCAAGCGTGAAAGATCACGACACGCTTTTCTTGAGCATGTTGCGAAGGCGTTTCAAGGCATTGTTGAAGTATCAATCACTGCAACGCATAGAGGGAATTCGATACTTTTTGATGTCAAGTGCTCACTCATGTGTTTACGGTTTCCCTCCTGTGATCTTTACTGTTCCTCGCGGATATGATCTCGATTCCACTGAGAGGTATACGTGCTCTGAAAGGTACGCAGCGCTCCCGGGCCGTAGTTTTTACTGGTCCACCCCATAATCTTACCATTGCTATTTCAGACTGGATCCCGTGTTCGTTTGTACATATTTCGCAAATCTTCATCACGCTGCGAAAAGCAACCGAGTCGAGTCCCATGCGTATGCCAAAACAGGACCAGGGTCGTATGTCTTGAACAGGGCTGAAGCGCCGTGGGTATGTACGGGACGGAAATTTCCTTTGCTTCTCATCCCATCTCCTTTCACCCACAAGCTTCACAGCAGTGACAGCACGCACCTTCAATGAATACCAGGGATTTGGAGGATGAAACGTTGAAGCAGTACTTTCACAGGGATACTGAACGTCATAGAACATGGCCAGTTAGGTAGGCTCTTCACATCCTGACCCGTTACCGTCCGCGTGTCGCAGCGTAAAGAATTGCTACGAAGCTAGCTCATTGATTCACGAAGCAAATTAAAATGCTGTAAACCCTGCCCTAGGTACGAGGCGCAAGGTTTGCAATCCCTCCAAAGAGGTATCAATTCTAATTGACACGGCTGTACAACTCACCTTTAACGTTTACAACATGCGAATGCCACTTGCACATTCAATCGCGGGTAGACCGTGAGCGACTTTACGCACCCTCAGCGCCACTGATTCAGACTTCCGGCCTTCAGATTGTCGAAAAAGGGTGGATATCAAATTGTTTCGGCTTACAAGCGAACCGGGGGAAATAGGAGCACCGAGGCTCGAGACGATTCCACCCATGCGCGACGCTTGTACACAAGGAGTTCTGGCTCTATGGAGATAGGACATCTCGCAACCCGGGCTCATTTAGCAAGCAAAGCCTATCCACAACCATAGCTGTGCATGCGCAGACCGCGGTCTTGAGGACCGAGGTGTTGAAAGCCCCTGGCTGAAACCTCGTCGACACTGAGTAGGCGTATGCGCACCAAATCTACTGAATACTGCACAAGAATTCATTTTCATGATGGGCAAATGGCATTTACGTTACGTGATGGGCTGCTCCGCATGATTAGATCAGTATAGATGTTCCAAAGCCTACGTTAAAAATGACGATTGAACAAGTCGCTCTCTATGCACGTACGCACTAACCATTCGTCTAAAGCAGGCGCGTTTCTAAATAGGGGGATGTAAGCGACAAATAAAGCATTTCCACGATGGGCAGTGTGGTCCAGGGGCGTGTGGCGCTCAACGAATGATCCAGACAAGAGAAAAAGTTGCAACATGCAGCATCCAGATGCTGTTTCAGCGCGGATTATTCGAGCAACTCATTTAGCTGTTAATGGTAAAGATGTGGATCCGCATGCGGCGTTTTTACCAGGCTTGGGCAGGGAAGACGGGAGGTGATTAATTTGAGAGAACCGTTTCGACTTTCGAGTTGCTTTAGAGGCATCCCCAAGTTTATCACTGTGCTTTTACTGACCATTGACATGTACACGCCATTCGCGTAATTTTGTGAAACTCAAGATGGATTCTGTGGCTACCGCCACGCAATCTCAGACGATCCACCATGGGGCGTACGAACATTTGGGTGCCCTGCGTACTTCTAGATCCGTAAATGAATTTGAAATTCGTAGGTCTCCTCACAAACCGCTCGGTTCAGAGGGCAATACTTGAAGCAGTGCACTCGACCATCACTCGACCGCTGATTAAGTCTTATTTTTATTCAGGTGGTATAAATACGTCTTTCAATTTCTGTGCTTCTGTGTCACCTAGGTGGACGTAGTTGTAAATTTTATTGAAATTGATTCGGATTAGGTCGTACAGAATATTCTAATATTCGAGAAGTAACAATTTCGCTGGCATATAGTATAATGACTGAGCAAGGTAATGGTGAGATATGTAAACAACAAAGTAAGTAGCCTTGAGTCAATAAATCCCCTCTCTAGATCTTGGAAAAACTAATGGGGGATGAGGTCCTCGACACAATTCATAAATTCTTTCAAATTATCCTGTACCACCTTCGTATCCCGCCACTTAAATTCTCCAAATTTAACGGGCAATAACTCCCGACAAGACTCCATCTTCTCAATTCTCAACCTTAACGAGACACGGATGTCTTCTACGCGCGACCTGAGCTGAGTCACGTGGTCGCGCATCTGGAGCAGTTCGCGTTGTCGAGCCTCCGTGAGCATAGAGGAAAACAGGATGCCGTCGCTGACGTTAAACCCAGCTTTCGCATTCGCCGTGGGTGCGAAACAGGCGATAAAGACGAGAATTGTCAGAAGCACAAGAAGGAATTTAGGACGGTTCGCTGCTCGAGTGGCGTTAGATGTTAGAAATATGGTCTGGCAAACAAAAAACACACGTGTCGATAGTAGTTTGGAACACCTCGAATCAGAATTCGGGGGAGGGGTTTGGCTTCTGGGTGAGATCGATCAGCGCTTTCGTTGACCAACTCAGGTTAAAGCGAGATCGTACCTATCGCCGCCTGAAGGCCTACGTGAATTTGGAGGGGAAGTATCGGTAGTCGCACATGGCTGAGGGGTAGCGCTGCAAATGCGAGTGGTAAGGGTCAGTGATAAATTTCGGTAAACTGATAATTTCGAGCTCACTGGCGACGGAGAGGCATCATTTCGAAATCGAGAGTAAGTTTCATGTCAGAAGGTTCAAATGGAATTGATGCAAAAAAGGCGAACGGGGTTCGCGTTAAATAGGAGGAAAAATGGAGGCGACAAAGGCTGTCGATTACGACACAAAGAACCATCGTTTGGACGTCATAAAGGCCCTCAAAAACATAAAGAGAATTATGTGCCAAGGAATAGAACCCATTGTTTTTAAATCACTTACACGACTAAAAACAAACGTCATTACTTTTCTTTCAAAACCAAAGCAATACACCATGGTCGAAAGACAATCAAGTCAGTCACAAAGACCGATCGTGAATCGTGAGCAAATCCGAATGACCATCCATGAGGCATCAAAAAAAGCAGGAAGACCGGATATTGTGATGATCCGCCTTAAATTGAGAAGCTTTATGAAGGGAAAGAATAGAAAATGGCGTCAGATACTTTATCCATAAGAATGGTAGATGGTGGAAAGGGCGTCGGGAGTAAATCGGAAGTTGCCGACAAAAATCAAAGACAACCAAACACCAAGTCATTTGCTACCAGAAGGAAATGAAACCCTCGATGGAAACAGAATTTGAGAACATTCGCGTTTTATTCAATGGAGAGTTTGGTGCCAGAGTACACACAAAATAGATTACACCAATCGAGTATTTCCCTTAACCATTTAGGCCCCTACAACCTTTATAAAAACAAACAAAGGCCCGTTGATTCAACACGCGTATTTTGAGCCTCGCCTGAAGAGAAAGTTGAAATGTTCTTAAATTACAATGTGAAACCTACTTCTGAACCATACGCTGATCCTCAGCAATAAGTGTGTTCAAAATCCTTTCTGGCCCCTTTAACGCCCTGAAGAAAGCCATGTTCATACTCCCAATAGTACTTCCCATGATGTTTGGTCTTTCTGTACGCCCAGGCGCGGTCGAAACCCAATTCGGCTACGGCAGTCGAGTGGGATTGAGAATTGAAGAACATATATGCGTCGTCCCAGCCGTCACGGAATCCAACTTCAAAAAGCTCGTGCTTGGAAATTCCCAGCTTCTTCCAATACTCGGTATGAAGCTCTTTTTATAAAATTTAACGAAGACGACCCTGAAACAGAAAAAGGTGCTCACGAAGGGACCGCTGCTTCTGGCCATCCCTTGCTTCCCTCCATCTTTGTTCATCGCCGATCGGGCTTCTTTTTGCTTTCAACCCTACCCATGGCGGGAAAATTCCCGCTTGCACGGCGTCCCTCAAACTCCATCCTGTATCTCCCCTATCCTGCTTCTTATACGTCCAGAAGAACCAGCCGCCACAATGCTCTTCGAAAAGATCAAGCTGAGCACGAACATAATTCTCCTTCTCCTTCGTACCACCCCTGAGAGAGCCTGGATTAAGAGCCCCAGACCACTCACCGATAACGATTCCACATCCCACACGGCCAAGTTTCTCTGCCGCTCGTGCGAGAATTACCGGTGTCTCGGCGTTAGGATCGGCAAGGGAAAGAGTATGGCTTTCTGCGGAGGTCCTAATGTCAGATTCGGTGAAACATCGGTAGAGGTGATGATCCAGGACTGTGAGAGCAGAGGGGCGTTCGTCTACAAGATAGTTTGCATAGAATTCCGTTCTCCAGCAATCCCCGAGATAGATTGGGATTTTAGAATCTAGGGATCGAAGCTCATGCATAGCAAAGGTGTACCAGGACTGCAAAGCATGGCCTGAGGGTGGCCGTGGTTCGTTGATGAGTTCGACCCCAACCACATTGAGAAGGGGAGGTTGATTGTCTCCCCAAAGTGAAACTATGTTGTTAACAAGGACTCGTAGAGCGTGGACCGTGCACGTCTGATTATGGGGATCGTTAAAGAAATTGGCACGATCCGACGTCCCAGCGTGCGCGTCATCGTTTTGTTTCCCAGGAGCAGCATGGAGATCCAGAAGTACACCAATTCCTCGACATGCAGCGTTTTCAAGGGCCCGGATAATCCTGGCCCACGCACCAACGTACATATCATAGTAGGGAAAGAAGTCGGTCCCGTCGAGGACCGTTCGATCTGCGCCACAGATGTGATAGTATCCAATCTGATAGTCGTCAGTATCATACCGTTGGGAAAATTTAGGCGACCCGGACCGGTATTCTAACTGTGTTTATACCCCTCTCTGCCAGCCAATCCCAATCATCCTCTGAGATCCAGGTATCCCAGTGCGATTCCAGGATCACCTTTGCGTCTTTACCGCGAGCTATGTCGAGATCGCTCTGCCCTGGACCTTCTGCGAACTGAAACGGGGCATTAGTAATCCATCTTTCGAGCACGAACCAAGCTCCCAGGTTAACGCCCCTTTGTTTGCGGTATGCGAATATGTTTTTGACCCCAGAAGCCACTGCATCTGTTCCACGAGGCTGAAGACGCTGGTCATGGCGATGTAGGAACCCTTTTAGTGCATGCATGTGGTGGCTGTTAAGGGGTGTGAGACAGTGGGAATCAGAAGACCATGAATCACGCAATGTTTGTCAACAGGGGAAAATCCAAACAATTCTAATCTAGCCCTGGACGTTGCCGAATGAAAAGGGGGGGTCCCTTGGCTTAAAACGACACGAGATTAAAAATTTCCTTTTACGTCAACCGACTCCCGAGTGAACAGATCAAGATTTTGTTGTTTTCCTGACGGGTCGACGGGCCTGCCAATCAATGGCTCCCTGTTCTTCCCTGGTTCGTCGTCCCTGCTCTCTCTCACGTCAGGGTAGATTGCGCCACAACCGACATGCGGATTGTTGCATTAGGCGACGTTCTCGAAGGGTTTTTGTATATAATCTTGAACTTCTCTCACTTCGTTTGCATCATCAATACCCCCAGCGCCATACTCATCCGCCATGGCTGACGTTCGATTCCAACTCGCTCACGAGAAACCCCGCTTTTTCAAAAGCAAACCCAACCACAAAGACAAGGGTGCGCCTCGGGGCATACTGAAGGCCCCAGGCGAATACGAAGTCGGGCACCGCTCAGAAGGTACGTGCACTGTCCCTCTGCTTCAGACCACGAATTATGCCGCTTACCCTCGGTTGCCACTCACAGCTCCTTTGAGCGCATCAAACCGCCACCACGATAGCCGCCACAGTTCTAGATACCCTCCGTCAACGGCCATCCCATCGTCCACGGGCGTCATCCCCTATCACAGCCTCCTCACTCCCCATTACGACTATTCATCATCATCAGACCGCAGCACAGAAGCCGAAATCCGGCTAAACTCTTTCCTCTCTGACCCCAGGTTCACGTGGAATATCACTCTCCCATCAACGACTGCGACGTATCCTTCACGGATACCTAATCTCCAGCTTCCTGCCACAGATCCTCCCACACATAAAGTCACCCTCCGCTTCTCTCTCCCTCACCCCGATTTCTCAGAAATGAAGCGCTCCTGGAGCTCTCTCACAGTACGCGCCCGGGATTCCAAGCGTGTCACGATACGTGACATTCTTGATGCGACATACTCGTACTTCCAGACAACTCTCAAGTTTCACGAGTATAACAATCTACCGCTCGACGCCTATCATGATCTTATGGAGTCGTATACAAGAAGACTTGATTGCCAGAAGCACGGATCGTACCTTGGTCACGATCCCAAGAGGGAGGACGCCCTTCTGGGGAACACCTCCTTCCACGGGTTGAAGTTGTCGTCGGTGAAGGATGGTGAAATCAAGTTTTCACTACTACTTGGTCCTTCGATCTACTGAGCGAACACTTTACCCTAACATTTATTCTGGTCTGGACACCATCATTTATTTTTTCGCATCTCTCTTTAGGTACCTACATGTACGCACATCGACCGCATTATATCACGTAGACTCTGTAGCGGTCTTACGAAACCCCAAGCACTAGGCTTGGGGTGTTACACGACTATCACGACCACCATGTATGCAGTATAGACAATCAAACTGCTTGAAACGCCTATCGTATCTGACACGTGAATGTGAGAAACGCACATGCGTCGAGATTCAATTGTATAGTTTTCAGGGAGCTTTCTTTTCTTCTCCTCGCGAAAAGTTCAAGCCCTGATACTCACGCCTGGATTAAATATGGTCTGGACGCTGAAAATGGGGAGATGTGGACAACATGAGGCATTTGGAAAACGACTGGAAACATCTGGAAGAGGATACAATCGTTCTGAATTTTGCGGTACTTACGGAAGACAACAAAGACCGCCAGAGTGTGGCGTAGGCGGCCTGCAGGATTAGAATAATAGAAATCTATCCACGCGTTCAGGGTGCACACAACCAACGTTCGTTTGGCCAAGGACGTTCGTAGGAATTGAATATAATGACATCGAGCAGGAGTCGAGTTTCTGTCTGTTTCTGCTTGGCGAATTTTCTTCTGAGCCCTTTTTTTGCGGCTTCTCCAGCCTTTCAATAAATTCTCCACTGGCTCGGGGTCGACTTGTATTTCCTCGGTTCTTCCGCCTATCAAATCGACCTGCGGTTTTTGTTGTGTATCGGTTGTATAAAAAAGTGATCAACAAATGCTTCAAAAGTAATCCCTTGTTTCTATGCTTTGACAGTTCGTGCGAGCATGTCGTTACATCCTTTTGTCCAAAGTCAGCAGAAGATCACGCCGCAAATTGCCGATCACGTTCACGTGATCGTCGCATGTCGATCCGCTTCGCCATGTTTCTTCCCACCACTACCGTCATCACTCCCACCAGCGCTGACAAAAAGGCCTCCCTTTGAACTAACGCTGGCCGCGTTAATTCCACGACGGTCCGGGCCAATCTCGTCGGGCTCCGTGTATATTGGACTGTCCTTCTCGTTGCTTTTAATCCTGTTCATCATCCAGAAGATCTCGGTGCGTCTCGGAGTTGTGCAAGAAGCATAGGGAGTGATAAGTAACCATATGTAACCACTATATGTTGTCTCGGTCGTCAATGGGTTACCATCAGTTGATCGGAGGGGACGCACTAGGTATACCACCAGATCTTCTTGTTCCGCTTCATTATCTTATCTTTTCCATGTGCTAGGGCACACTCGCTGGAAATGAACTCGGAGACATTATTCTCACTCTTTAAACTAACAATGCCACTTTCATTCCTCCCACGACCTCTGGGAGATAGTGCCCAGATTTAATGTCCTGCTTCGACAACCTTGAACGATCTTTTAGATGATCATATGTTAACTCTCTATTCCTTTCACCCCCGGCACGAGAGCTCGTCAAAGACCGAATTGAACGCGCGTCTCGCCTCGGACCTCGGTTCCGGGTCCTAGCCAGTCAGCCGCTGATGAATTTCTACATTGATACACCATCCGATAAACATCAAAAGTTGTTAAGCAATCTTGCTCATATCAAGAAACGCGGAACGACCTCATTCCGACTTTATCTCATCTCCGGAATATCAACTAGCTATTACTGATCGTACGTCCCGAAACTGTCGGGGAAAGCACATCCGGTGCGTGACTAATTTCAAGCTTAGCGCTCGTTTAACAACTTGTGTGGACCTCTTGAACCAGCTCCAAGACCTCGACTTTGTAGGCGAAAGACGGCACAACTGAACCCAGGCGACGCATCTGGAGTCCATTGACCCCGTCCCAGTCGAATGCGCCGTGGATGCCCCGCCTCATCCATTCCTCACCAACCGCGGCCTAAAGTGATGATCAACACGGGAGTCGATGACCTTAGTCGTCGAGTCCCGGAAGAGGAGAACTGGAAACCGTATGAAAAAGCGGCCTCCGAAGCCTTTGGCTCATGCAAGATCAGTAGGTGCGTTGTTGGTATCAATGTACCCCTCATTACTTATCGATTTTGTAATCTATTATTCTGTACATTTTTACGAGAGCGCGCTGTGGTTGAAGATGTCTTTTATAGGCATGGTGATTCCTCTCTTCACCCCGTCTACCTCTATGTTATCACACCACCACAAACCGTGAATTATATCATGATCAGTTTGGAAAGGCGGAAATTCTCTCGAGGTTGTCCAGCGACTGTATTCTGCCAGGATCTGATCGGTTAGTGACCGCGTCACCTCTTGTGCACTTTGGACGCAACCAGAATGGGCCGATTGCGCTTCTTTTCAAGAAATTGGATAACGTCGGGGAGGAGGTACGCATCACCATCAAAGTTTGGCCAATCACCAACATATTTCTCAGGGTATCTACATCAACCCCAAAATTTTCACTATCTCGTCGTCCAATCTTCCCCGAAATAGATCCAATGGTGCTCACCTCCCGTCAATGAGAGGCCTAGAAACTCGACTTAGGGGAGGAGTCATACTCGATCGCTCCGCGTGTGTGTTGACCTACCATCAACGATAGTTGTGCAGTGGAGGGAGGTCCAATCGAATCCAGACACCCCGTGCCAAGCAACGAAAAATCCCTCATCGGTAGGTATCTCAATCAAGTTAGACTCTCTCACATGGCGGGTCCTCTCAAAGAGAGAATTCGACGCTCCCACAGGTGACCGGTGACTGGTGACCTCGCATAGCTGTTTCTGTCCTTCTGGGATGAGGGGCTCGGGGAAAACTCATCTGACTCTCGAATACCCGTTATCAGAGTCCGATGATGATGAGTCTAAGGATAAAATTAGCACTGGGGATGTGGAGAAGCAGACGGTTCAACAGATGACGCATGGGAGATCAGATATGGTGCGCAAAAATCAATAACACCTCGGTTTCCGGCTTTATGTCCTTATCGCTTTCGAGTGTCTGCCGTGATCTATATTCGGATGATGGCGATGTCAAGCCAAAAACCTCTTTCAATGAAACCTCATGGCGGCACATTACGGTCACCGTTTTTCCCTGGAGGCCGCTTCTCAAGCTAACACTGGATGAAGGGATCTCTCAAGAAATTCGAAAATGTATCTCTGGATGTGTGTTTTAAATCAGAGTCGCCGAGAGTCCAATCGACGATGATCCACTGTCTTTTTTTAAAAGGACGATTACCACTTTGGCGGACGAACCGACGGTCACCTGGTCATTTAGAAGCCTTTGAATTTGAGCAGAGTAAGGGTGACAGAAAGGGGGCTGGTAAGGTATTGTAGGAGTAGGTTCAGCGGCTCAGTCACGGTTTCAGTTGCAGGATGACCCTGTTCAAGCATACTCTTATGGCGATATTCATGCACGCACTAAGTAATTAGTTGAAGAGGGCCATTATGTTTATACAGGTTTATACCCATAGGTAATGTAATTCTACCACTTCCGGATCCCGTGAGGTAACAACCATTTTGCATATACGGCATAGCTCTTGACCAATAAAGGAGAGAATGCGAGTCCCTTTGTTCATGCCGTCATGCAATTCTTGAATGATTCTTCAGGGCTGTCGTTGTGGGAAGTGAACATCGCTCAATCCGGAACTAACCGCTAACATATTTACGATTTGGCCAAGAGTTGTAAATCGATAAGGGTACAAGCGCTCAGGAGGGTGCACATTTAAACGGCCAAGATGATCTTGCGGGGTCCAGTCTTCCCTAGGGACGCTTGCAGCACACTTCAAGGACACGAATCCTCTTTTCCTTGCAATTGTTTAGTACGGAGGCAATACATCCACTCTCCGGCTTCATCGATGTGTACCTTCCTGGACGGATGTCGCTATTCCAGGAGATCAGCTTCATCAGTGGGCAGAGGATACTACAACTGACTCGTTCCGGAGCCTATATCCACCAAGAGATAATCCGGATACTTTTGCGTCCTGTCGAAGAACGCTTGAGACTTCGCTAGCGATATTCAGTTATAGCAGTGCCCAGGTGAGCGAGATGACTTTGTATGGCTTCACCTTTGTGATTTGTCAGAAAATCAGATCCAACTACCAGGGAGCTTTTTTGATGAGAAAGCAAGTGCGACGTTCTCTAGGTTAAACCGTGAGGTTAATTTTTGGAACTAAAATCGATGGGGGGGGACATACGAATCTTGAGTTTGATCACCGGAAACTGGTATGCAATCACAATAGGCTTGCAGCTGAGCCACGCGCCAGCGAACCCAACGCCAAACGTTCAACCTAAGAAGATCAAGGATATTGTATATAGCCCCACACAAAAAGGGGGAACTGATCCAACTTGGAACACCGTGCAGTTGATGGCTTGACACGGTAGACTGTAAACGTATGCTGCGTCTCAAGTAGGAACGACGCGGTCGAAGTTGGGGGGGCTTACTACTACTAAAATTCCGGTGGGATATGGTACTGGCGTTGCACTGCAGCAGGCGAAAAATGCATGAACATGATAGTCTTTATTGTTGGAACGAAAGATGCTATGTCGCAGAAAAGAAAGTGACTTGTAAGCTATCGGCTATCGCAGGTAAATTGTCAGGACGAGGCCAAGCCAACCCACAATTATTTCAGCACTAGTGGAAGTTGGTCATTATGCGGACAGGAGGAAGGAAAGAATGAAGCTTTATACTGACGTGCTAGAGCACGTTGGTGCACACTGCAAGCTGCTCATGTTAAGAAAAGCCCACCAGTGAGCAAAAAAAATGGGGGTGATCACGGTGAGGAGCGTCACGAAGTCTCCGTCTATATTATTTGGGACGTGTGACGCAGTGTGAGGATAGGCCTGAATTGGGAGGGTTCGGACATGGGGATGAGCTGGTAGCCTGCGCCAAAGGAAATGATGTCCATGCAAACTGCAGTACTGTTGTCGGTACTGTACCATTTCATTCAATTCGGCAGTCACGCGTCACGGAGCCCCCCAAAATGCTAAAATGTCACGGTTGTCACGGAGTTTTTCAAGGTGTGCCGAATTCATTTATGATTTAGCAATCATGTGACTGATATAAGAATTTTTTCGTCGTCTGCGGCGCTAAACTGCCGAAAATTTCCCAAAAATTTGGGTATGTCACGGCAACTTTGGGAGGTCGCCGAAACCAAAATTTCGGCAGGTCCGTCACGCGTCACGGGCTCTGCCGAATTGAATGAAATGGCTAATCGAACGAGGGTGAAGAGTGTTCGAAACCTTAAAGAATGATATAAATAGGCCAAAAGTTATTTGGCTGTAGCACCAACACTAAACAGCGGCCAAACGCCGAATCGATGATGCTGATGATCGAATCGCCCAGTATATTCATATCTCCAGCCACAATCACACATCGACGGGCTCGCCATCCTCTTTTCAAATAGTGTACACATATGCACTTGAAAATACCTTGTGAATTGAGAGCCACCACACCTAATGCCACAGCCCGCACCTGACAAGTTGAGCCGCCCAACAGCTATTTAACACCATCAACACTCCCGTACGTTAAAAATAAAAGCGCCGAGGTTTTTTCCACTAACGAATGAATCTGTACCTCTCGCTACGACTCTTCAACCGTGGGATACGGAGCTCAGTGTAATCTAAGCTCTAAAGTTGTTTGACCACAATGCCGTGAAGTTACACAACAATTCACGCACTGCTCCCAATGCAATGCATTTTCAAAATTGTCGAAGGAAAACAACGGTTTGTGCCTTAAATGATAGCTGACCTTTTTATAGCTTCGCAACACCTTGGCTATAGATGAGCATTTAACAACTTATAGTCTCTATGCAGTATATATAGGCTGGCTTTAGTCTGTAAACCTTCGCCCTCGCGGCGATCTACACCCTTCAGTCGCCTTTGGTAAGTCCTTATAGGATATCACAGAGACGTACTAAAATTTATACCCCCCAACTCGTTCCACATCCTTATCCTCGTCCTCGTCGTTGATATTAGCAGCGCCTTGGTACATACACCAGCAATCTTCTCTAGCGCTTCGACTACCTAAATAAAACCAAAGAAGTTCCCCAGATAACATATGGAGTCGTCCATTAGAGATCGTACGTGGGTTATCATGTGTAACAACTGTCGCCCTATTAACCACAGGAACCCCCCAGACCCCAGGAATGCTTTAAACACAATTTGCCAACGCCTATTCTCCGGACATCTCCCACAGTATGCTCTCACAGTTTCTGGGGCGCAACACCAGTCTATCTGGACATGCGCTGCATGGCGTACGTCTTTTACCAAGCGTCTAATTACTTATCTGTTAACAACGTCGCTCTAATTTTTTCCTATACGTGAAGTCGATGGGGAGATGATCGGTTTGGGAGAAGGTCGGAGTAAAAAGGTTGCGCAAGACGAAGCAGCCCGTGAGGCAATAATCAGTCTCCAAATACAATTCCCGTATGAGATCGGTAGGATGCAGGCCCATCATAATCCACGGGCTTGGTGAGGTATCATAAGGGCGTACCCAGCTTTGCCTCGACTTGGCCTCGACTACAATTTGTTAGTAATCCATCTATAATCATGATACAGTCACGATACAGTAGTACAGTAGTACCGAGTCCCTTAGCCGTTATGAAGAGATGCTAGTTTACCAGGATTGGAGTTCTACTAAATGTACAGTCAGAAAACTCATTTTCCAAAATCCTAGAACAAAACTCGTCCAATGCAACCCGATCTGTCAACAGCATCAAACAGTGGCACGTGGCCTCCATCATTATTATTTTTCACCACGTTCAACTTGCATTCAGATACTTGGCGCTCAGCTGGCACTCGCAACATGGGTTTTACTTAGCCGCATGAGTCACATTCTCGCCCGTCCATCTTCTCTGAAGGATCCGACAGTGGTTCGTACAACGCAGATCGATCACGAGGTAAGTATGAATTCCTTTCCATGACTTCTATAAGATCACGAAATCTGATCATGCCTTTATTATCAGTCTTGCAGCGATTGTTGTGACAGGTGTCTGATACGTATTTTACCTGCTGAATTGTCGATTCTGATCGCATAATGGTGTATTAAGAATTAAGCCCTGCTTCATGAGTCACGACTGAAACGAACGCGGAAGGTTCCACCAGCCTCGAAGACGAGGCATGCACTAGGTTGACTCAAAGGTTCCCCTTTTTTCAGGTCTCCTCAGCAACAATTCGTACGTCAAATATCTTCAGCCCTCCTTGACATATCAAGGCCGACCCATAGATCAGCAGGTAGTCAAGCACGAGGGGGACAGTCTATTTCTGCTTAAGTCGGGCCGCTGAATTCATTTTCCTGCCGGTACCTTCGGCAAGGCCACTTTTGATACGATCGGTTATTTCCCGGCTATCTACATGCACCAGCGAACGTAAGTATTCACGACCTCCGACGTCTGAAGAAATTCTGAAGAAACTATTGTTGCTTAAATGAAGGTTCGCGTCACCCTCATATGGGAGGCATGTCTGGCGTTCGGCAGCACCGCCAGCCTGCACGCGAGCACGACACTGCGAAGGCCCTCAAGCTTCTCTTTTAGTTGACACCTTGTCTTTCTTGCTTTGGGATTTGCATCATCTGACTGATGTTGTTTGCGTCCCCCAGTCGCTTCTTCGACGATAAATTCGTCAGTGGGTGTATGTTCGTCTTGAGTGTGGGCCTGTTAACGTCGGCCAAGCCTAAAAGTCGGGTAATTCGTCCCTGCCATTCCCTTCAGGGTACCACAACCGACATTTATTTTCCCTGCCTGATCAACGACTTGATCAGGCCGCAACCTCGAAGAGAGGCAGGTCCTTTCCTAACTAGCTCCCTTCTATACATCAGCGACGATCGCTATGTCCGCCTCGCCTTGATGTAGGCTTCCGAGGGTGCATATTGTATCCGTTTAATAAACAAAACGCCGTGCAAGTCCGTCAACCGGGTTCTCGAGCGAGGCAAGTCTCTTATAACCCTGCAAGGAAATTGAACAAGTGTCCTTTCTTTCTTAGCATACCTCCAATGCCGTCGTGTATTCAGACCATCCTTGGGACTCGAACATCCTCTATGGCTCCCAATCATCCTTCGAGATACCGCGCACGCAGCGAAAAATGTGCCAGCGACTCTGGGAGCACTCATCGACGTAGCTCTCAAGATTTTCTCACCATCAAAAGAGGCGCATCACACTTCCAAATCTACGCGCCCCGCGACCCCAAGAACGCACGCCACGGCCATGTATACTCTCTCACCACACCCGCACCACGAAAACAATGTCCGAGATCTTCTGAAACCGCCCTGAAGAAGGCTCACAAAATTGCGCAGCTCTGTACGCCCTGAAACATTTGTAAACTGCTTTTTATCTGATTTTTCTTCGACTTTTTAGCGTCATCTGATGCGTTTTACTCTTCTCCCCCGTCTGTCGATAAAAAGTATCAGTCACCTACTGTCTCTCCACCCAAATACGCCCTGCTTCCGAGACCACCTCGAACATCCAGCTCGGTTACTGGTGGAGATAATTCCGAGAAGCAATCGTGCCTCAAGCCGGCGGGTAAGAGCTCATCAACGGACGGACGATTCCATCGTTAGTACAGATCGCAATTCGTGTTATCCTCGAACCTAACTGCCACATTTATATAGAAAGCCATGTTTCATTCACCCATCCTAACAAACCAATCATCATTCAGATGCATCCCCTCCTCGCCTGTTCGCGAGTTTCAAGCTCACCTATCTCCTATGATATTGCCTGCTCCCCTTCATCAAAAACAATTCTTGATCGAATAACGCACTCTCCCATTCCGGCGTATCTGCTCCTCCAACCTGCCACGGAGCCTGCGACAACAGGAAAGATGGAATTAAAAGTTGAAGGGATTCCTTGGGACGTTGTTGTCGCTCCCGCATCGGGACGGGGACCCACCACCCCAGCCGTGGCAAACCATCGACACCGAATAGCACAACCACTGGAACCCGCCATCACTAATCTCGACCTGCTATTCGCAATTCACCAAACGATGAACACGCCAGTGACTAGAGAGGAATGGGAAGCATTGGGGACCGGGAGTTCATCACAACGAAAAGTTGCAAAGGCGTATGAGAAACGGTGTCTCACCGCTGGTACGGGATGGGATGAAGGGGTGCGGAGGATCGACTACTTGAAGGGGAGGACGAAGTTGGTCGGAATTGAGGTTTTGTCGGGGATAGGCGGTGGGACGAAGAGAATTGTTTTCAAGGCATAGACATGCTTTTCTCCCCTTTGATACCTTGCCGTCTTGAAGACTGGCCCGTTCTTGACATTCTGCGGTAGACCGCGACGCTCTTTAGAATATTTACTTGTACTTCAAGTGTATTACGATACCTTCCACCTGGTTTTTGAATTCATCAAAATGCCTGGAGCAGCGGCGAGTAACTTCGGCTCATCTTCAACGCGTTAACGTTCACTCGTCGGACAAATCCCAATTAAAATGCTACGAGAGGGACACACACACCAAGCTGATGTTGAGCATACCGAGCCAACGCCAGCGTAACCGAAAGAGCAGTCTATGGCGGAGGGACAACCGAAAACCAAGTGGCAAAAGTAACGTTCGGACCGGACACTTCTTACGAGGTCGAAAAGTCGGAGGCTTTCAAGAAAGTCAAGGCGCTGACAGAGCGCTGATAGCTTTTGTATTGCCGGAATACAAAAGAAAGTTCTATCTACAAGGACTGAATATTGAATAACAAACGATACATAAGTAGGGCTACAACAACAAGCCGGTCACCAGCTTACAAAAGGTATAGGTGTGCATATGGTTACAAATGGGGTCGTAAGATATCGTTTATGTCGTGAAGGTTATGTCGTGAGGGTCGTCGTCAGATGGAACGGAATCATGAGCCAGATCGCGGTAAAAGGACACTTGATACGATAGCTCCTAACACTCCGCGGAGAGACCCAGTTCTTGAAGGTCATGAAAGCTCGTGAAGGAAAGAAAGCGCAGCAAGACAGAGGGCCGGTCCCAGAATCAAGAGGGTCGTCATAAGTGTGAGCTATCTTAGAACGACGCTTCATCAGTAACTTGAGTCGTAGCCGAGCGAAAGGAAGAACTTGACTCGGCCATCCCTCACAGACGCTAGCTTCAGCCCCATAAAATGAGTAGCCCCCAGAAGAACGTCAACCCTCCTCAGATCTTCGTGAGGCAGCCCAAGGCCTTTATACTGCAGCGAGGTTGCCCTTCTCGCATGCGAGTCCATGAGAAGCCGATAGTCCTCTATGTTTCGATAGTTGTACTCGTGATATCTCAGCGGGGTCTGAAAATATGCGTATATTCCCTCGATGACGTCGCGGATTGTGACACCTTGGGAGCCAGTACCGCGGACCACGAGGGGATCCCATTGTTTCAAATTCCAGTCCGACAAGTGGGCGAGGGAGAACTTGATTGTCAGTTTGGGGATGGGTGGTTCGGTGGCATGCATACCGATGTCGGGTGGCACACCGCCAGCGCAGAAGTAGGCAGCGAAGGAGGGGGAATGGATGATGTTCCACTTGAAGTTGCTGTCGTGGAGGTACTGACAAAGACGGATAGTGGATGCTGTGAGCGGTGGTTCTGGGGGAGGTTGGCTGGGAACGCTAGTCCAGTGCATAGGCGAACCTGAAGGCAAGCAAGGCGCGTGCTGAACTGCCGGAACACGATTATCCCATTCGCGATTTGTGTATGGCGAGGGAGGCGCGTATGGTGAAAAGCGAGACGGTGTTGAGGGACGGTAGATCGAGATATTCGTGCTGGCCGGAGGCCGAGGTTGATTCCAAGAGTTAGGAGGGAGTGGCATCACAACTTGGCACATTGGTTGGGGATAATGAACCGCGGAAGGTGTATGTTGTACACTCCTGAAATCGTTTGACACGTTTGTAAAGGGTTGGGATCGACCGAAATCCACAGCTTCCTGGCGTTTGTGAGACACGACCGACTGAGTGTTCACGCAAACGAAGGCCGTGGAAGACGACGTAGGGAGCGAGGCCGTCTTTGTATCCATAGAACGGCTTTGGTGAACTGCCGTTTGATGTTGTGGATCTGCCGCAGATAATCAGGGATGGTGAAAGAAACCGCGTCAAAGTGTGCATACCATCATTCGAATTCGACCGATTCTGTGACCGTGGTGCTTGTGGTGTTCTAAGTATACCCCGTGGTATAATGCGGTGGTCTGAATGGCGTGGTTTGGTCCTAGGCGTTGGAGGTTGCTCTGTGAGCTGAAAGCGAACGGCGCGGGGCATATTGATGATGTCGGAGCGGAGTTGATCGAAATGCTAATGGAATGTCCATCTAGAAAGGCGATTCACTTTATAGGTCAACGAACGTCCGTTAAATGGCTCGGGGGCCACCCATTGTTCGATGAAATGGGAGGTGGCAACGCTTGCCTTGAGGCTGCGCTTTGTGGCCCTTTAGTATGTTGTGTGGCCAGGGGGGGTGACTCTATATGAGCCAAACGGATTTCGTACCCGCATATGAGAATCATGGAAGAGTCTGAAAGCTGAACAACGAAAACAGGGGAATGGTGAAGGGCATTTTAAAGCAACCAGACTCAAACCGGAGAGTTGACAACGGTAAGCCCCCAAGAATAATGAGGACAAACAAATCAGGTCGAAACGAAACGATGGCGTCCATTGCGCGCCTTCACTCCAAGATCTTAAACCTTGAAAAGGCCTCGCTACCATGCAGACCCTCCACCTCCAAGGACATATACCTAGTCCGGGGCAGAGACCCCCGTTTACAAACGGAATCAACCTTCCGGAATCCCTAAATCATTGACTTGCAGGCTCTCCAACGATGCTCCTCTTATCACATGCCGGATACGTTCTTTGGCCAACGCTGACGGTTGTGATGCTCCAAACAAGGGGCCAATTCGTCAAAGTGTTAATGTTTGTTGATGACCAGGGTTTCGCTTTGCGTCTTCGGAGGGACATGGTGAGATGACGGTTGTCCAAGCATTAACTTGTAAGCTATATTCGGAAGATCCACGACAAGTATTTTGAGGGGCGTGGTAAGTTCATTCATCAGAGAACGGAGCGGTACGAGCTCAAATCGCGAACCTGGAGAGGGCGATCTTGAAATAAGCAGCCATAGAGCGAGAAAGGCGGTACCATGGAAAGGGGAGAGTGAGGGAGGGGAAGCAAAGAAGGTGGGGTAGCGAGCATCCGAAGCCGCTGCGGATTAGATGGAGCCGCGCGAGTATATGATTAGGTACAGGCCATTAATAAGGTCTCGAGGCTGGCTCGCATCAAAGAAAGATCCCGCTGGAGATGATGATAACCCGCACGACCATGGAGTTAGTAAATATGAAAGCGGTGTCGGTCGAAAAGATGATCAATAACGCGAGGTGATATGGATGAACGACGAGGGAGAGAAGGAAGGAATGCGCCCCAACTCTGTCTCAGTCTATGACTCGGATAGATTCTCAACAGGTAGAAGCTGGTCGCAACTGGAAAGCAGCTAATGATTACAGTTCCCCGTTTGCCAGAAAAGGGTGCAAAAGTCGCAGAGGTGTTTGATTTGGAGGGGGGGTATAGGGAGAAGGCACAAGGAGATGGGGACGCAATCAGAGGTCTTCATTATGGCGAGGGAGCACATCAGCGGTAATGTCAGAACGTTCCTTCAACTAACAGGGAATGACAACAGCAAGTGAAACTGGAAGGGAACTTGAGAACATGCAGCGTCTCACAAAGATGAGCCGACGGCCTGATTATGAACACCGAAAAAAGTTTCTACAGGGTAAAGGTGTAAGCCGGTCGTCGTTCAAGATATCCAGAGCGTTATCCAAAGTGGTGACGAGCGGGAGAGATAACTGCTCGGAAAGTAGGTAGCCAGACGACGGAGTCTAGCCTTATAATCGTTGCTGGAAAAGCGAGTTGGGCTGCTGCACAGCATCCGCATCAACAGCGAGGTCGGACGACAGGACGAAGTCGGACCGTAAGACGAAATTCCATCCCTAAGAAGAGGCGAAGGACCATGGTGGAACGTGTTGTGTGGACGTTAATGGAAGGGTCTTAACTCTCACGTTTAGCTCATGAACGTGAGAAATTCGAATAGACAGGAAGGGCGATGAGGGAGGCTGAAGAAGGGAATCGAGAAGGGGAAGATCGAGAATATCTATACGTCAAACCGGCTGAGACCGGAGAAGTTTGATTCTGGTCAGGAAGAGGGAATGAGTGTTTGGAAGGGGAGGGCGGCCGGGTAAGGCGGAGAAGAGGGGATTGAATTGGATGGTGAGGAGGGACGGTGTGTATGCTATAAGCGGAGCCACCTGCTGTGGTCTAAACGTAGTTTGAGGGGAGGCAGAATGGTTGCAGAATGGCGTCGCTCGTCCGTGCTCAACTAGACTCACCAGCCATACGCCAGCGTATTATCGGCTGCAGAAACTCCGACCTTCCCGGGGGTAAGTTATGTAGATGGTGAGGGACCCGCATCTATAGTGGGCCTCGGTTAAGCACGAACTCCGTAGAAACCATGATACGATAGGAAGTACTTTGATGTTTCGATAATACGGGAAATTCAATAACACTAGCCCTCGCCTGAATGTAGCATAGCGAGACGCGTATCAAAAAAGGCGTCGAGTGCTAAGGACAAAGTCAACTTCGCATATAGCAACCGATATGAACCCAAACTCACCAAGCTGAATCGCAGAACGATTGCACACTATACCCCTAGTTCCAACTAGAAGAACGGAGGACATTCAAGTTTGACGATCGGACTGGAGTGCCGACCATGTAAGTATCCAGACCCACCCTATTCCACTGGAGACCGAATCAGGTGCGCATCTAGCAACTCAAAGGACCCAAACTGACCTTGATAATCGCCGGGCTGCTCAACGCCCAAATGAGTTCCGCCTCGTGTTGTCAGTGAGCTCAAGGGAACATCAGGGGATCAGTGGGGCATTCATGGGTAAAATGCATGTCAGCTGAAAGTCGCACTCGACGTCGTTGATTGCGTTGTTGAACTTTGGGAGGAAGAGGCGGCGTGGCTGTGCTTTTTTCTTGTTCGGTACCAGGAGCCTCGCCGTCGAACTTGAATCGAGTTTGGCCCAACTTTTCCTGCAAATATGCACTTAGAGATGGCGGACCCACTAGCCACAGTATTCTCGCCCCACTCAAGGAGGACAGAAATACTCCTGCTCATGAACCTCCTAAATTGGACGCCTGAGGTTTATTGGTTTTACCTACGTCCAAGACTCCCATTACCTCAATACCATCCTTGGGTCGAACCTGCTCTCCAATCTCACGGGCCACCGCATTCCCCCTTCCCAACGATGAATCATAAGTTGCTGGCTGTTCATTGAGACTTGTTGTCGAGTTCAGATCTACAACTTCTCGATCACATCACTTCTCTCAAACTTGCTCAAGCAAACTACCCCCCCGGATTAGATTTCACGCAAAGGAGGTTGTCGGCAAGAACGGATAAAGGCCAAAGTTGAAGGTCTTTCTGAAAGGATAAATTTGAAGTGCATAGACTGCACATCAAATTTCTTTCCTCATTATTCATTTTACACCCGCTGTCGAGTTAAGTAGACTCCGACTCAGACACACTCCGAAATACAAACTGCGGCCTGAGCCCGAGCTTGGAAGTGCGAACTGAAGGAAGTTGTGGAGCGACACCGGATTGGGACTCGGACGGGTACAATGACCGTAGGAGTTGAGACAAAAAGTATTCTTATAATTCAAGTGCAGCATGGTCAATTGGAGAACATAACCTACTTATATCAGCGTTCCCCGATAATCTGAAGCTTGAGATGACACTTCATCAGCGAAAGTTAACAGTAAGGAGGAGAGGGAATTGAACCGTACCACTACTACTAAGCGGCCGCCTCGATGATCCACTCTCCTTTCTGGCCAAACTCGGTTCCAATTACGACCTACAATCGGCCAGTCGTAACGATGGGGAAAAGATACGTGAACATCTATACCGAAGTTCCAGAGTCCATGCTTGTAGTTCCCCATATAGCCCCGCCTCCAGGATTCTGAATGCTGAATTAATTTTCGTGAGCCAAGAGCTACGCGTCGGCTGAACCGTCCAGCCTACCCACCTGTAGTATCCATCAGGAGTCTGGCTAATATACCACACTTGTGAACCGGTGGCCTGCGGGATGGTGGTCAGAGTGTTCCCAACCCGAGCAGCTTCGAGAGACGTGTCAGAGGCGGACACGATGGTCTGGCCATTGCCGTTCAAATCGGTGATGATCCACTAAAAAAACATCTCAGTGTCGGTATGGAGGTCTGGCATTCACTACATACCTGCTGCGTAAGGGACATTGTCTTGCCAGAAATCACAGCTGGCATATTGTCTCCGGATAAGGTAACTGCTAGCGGCGTGCCACGACGAGGCGTAACTCGATTTACAATGAAGTACGTGCCAGGCCTGACGTATGCCACAGTGATAGTGGGAAGGAACCATAAAAAGAGTGCGCTGCGGAGAGTTTTCAAGTGCATTTTTTCCTGAAAGCAAGAGTGTCGGGGAGAAACGACAAGAAGGTTAAGCTGAATGTTACTTAAGGATGATCTACAGCCCCAGTTGAAGTTAGGACGGAATCCGTGTTGTCTGCGTTTCCATGGCTATACCCGAGGAATATCCGTTTCGTTTAAAAAGTCTGCAATCACGGTGCGTTCCTTCTCTATCGCCTTCGCTAGAAGTACTTCGGCAATACTACGTGGCTTGAGATAACACTTGGTCAACCGACAAGCTGAGAGGAAAGAGGCAGGCAAAGCGTACCAAATGAAACCAGCTTGGTAGCACTCAAGATGACTGTCTGGATGTAGATGGTATTGGGAAATGGACTGGCTGTTCTTGAAAGAGCTAACCCCAACTTCAGGTGGCGGGTCTGTTGTGAACACTGAGAAGGATTTCGCCGAGGTACGCTGGGAGTCGGTTGTCTTTCAAGATTAAATCTGGAGACAATTCCGAGCTGTTCCTGGAGTTTTGTAATTAGGATGTCACCTCGAAACTGGCGGTAAATGACAGACATGACAAGGGGTTGCCGGAAGAAGGAGTCTGATCTTATAATCATTGTCAAGGGTAATGAATTGGGCTGTTGTACACCATCCACGTCGACAGCGAGGTCGGATCATAGGACGTAGCTCCACCCCTAGAAAGAGATGACAGCGGAACGTGTTGTGCGGAGCATCAAAGAAAGGGTCTACTGACCCTTGGACCCTTTCCGCGTTCAGCTAGTGAATATGAGATCAGAAGTCCGAATAGACGGGAAGGGAGGCGGGAGAATGGGAAGATCGAGAAGAACTCTGGAGAAGTCCGACCTTACCAGGAAGAGGGAATGAGTCCAAGAGAAGGGGGCGGATAGTTAAGGCGGAGAGGAGGGCATCGAATTGGATGGTAAGGAAGGACGGTGCATATGCCACGTGTCCACAAAAGAGAAGCGGAGCCACTTGCTGTGATCTAAACGTGGTTTAAGAGGAGTCAGGATGTCGTTGCCTGTCCGTGTTCAACTGGACTCAGTAGCCCCTCCGCAGACTAGGGCATTTTCCGCTCCAGAGTCTTCAACCTTCCTCCCAGGAAGGTCAAACGATGAGAAACAAGAGCCTTGGTTGCGAATTCCGTAGAAGCATGGACAGAACCCAGACCGATACCTCTCCGTCATCAGAGAATAGCTATGTGAGAAGATCAGCGCTGGAGATCGTCGGAGAACTGCACACGATACTGTTGCGACAACACACCCCGACCCGTCCAATTCCACTGAAGGATCAGCCGCGCATACTAGTATAGCAAGCGCGAGGACCCAAACTGAACTAGATAATCTCCGGGGGCTCTATGCGGCAGGTCCGGGGCGTTATTATTGACCAAAAGCTTTTATCAGGTATCAAAAGGGGCCCAATTCCACTGGAATCAAATCAGCCACGCGAATACCAAGGGATCTCGACGGAAACTCACCCAGACGCTTGCCTGACTCCTTCATGCGCTACCGTGTACACAGATCATAACACATCTCCGTCTCCAGAGCTAGAAGATGACAGAAATCAGCCTCGGAGGCCTAGGAAGAAATGGAAAGGATTGTAGACCATACCCATGGAGGACGTCCGACTACAACTCCGAGAGGCGCCAAGCCCCACAGCTCTAGCGCGTTTGATAGACCTTACCGTATATCAGCTCACCAGGCCCGAGCTTTCAGTTCCGTAACATAGGTACTGGCCCCCAGGTCACTGCGTCGCCGACGTCAAGGTGAGTGAGCTCAAGTGAAGATCGAGGGTCAGTGCCGCCTAGAACTGTTGGGGTGTACACAGTTAAGATTCCACTATGGCTGGACGTCGCCATTGAACAACGCAGAGAGCCAGAGGCCCCGAAGACTGCTGCACTCCTCGTCGTCGATGACAATGTTGAGAGAAAGAGGCGGTGGCTGTGCAATTCTTTTTTCGAGCTGAGTATTCACATTCAATATCCAAGCAACAACGGGATGATTGCTATTACTTCAAGTGGAATCAACGACGGGGAATATATACTTTTCGGCTTCTTAACAGCACGACGACTTTTCAAGGTTTTAACCCATACATTCGTTCCGAAACAATTTATTTGTAGGAGCCACGAGAAATGAAGGAAAGTCGAAGCTTCCCCTTTCTGCGGACGAACCATTCAGGACTAAATGTGGAGATCACAAAAGAGGACGGGGTCTCGGGCGGAGAAGAGACGGGCTGGCGTGTTGGCGTGACGTTCGTGTTATACCGCTGGAGAGGAAGCTTCCCGGATCGTTAATACCGGTCTTGGAAGCCTCCATTCGGCGGTCGCCGTATAAATCAAGGACGAGAGCTGGGGCATGAAGCCGGAACTAGGGCCTACCTGGAAGATGAGGGAAGGCGAATGTCCTATTTGCCAAGGCCACAACTGATTTCGCTAGGGATAAGAGCAGTCGAGTAGTGCGGTCTAGAACGTTGTTCAGGAGATCGTAACTCTTGTGCACCGAAGAGAATCACTTACATGCCCGGGCTAGGGTATTCTTCGGTATATAGACAGGGTCATTCCTTGCGTGTCCCCTGAGGAAGTTAAAACAGTGAGAAGTGGAGCATCTAGCACGGATGACTACGAGGTATCTGCAAGACATCTTCAGGAGCTTCTTTTCAGGACGTGCTGCGAAGAAGTATGACATACATACATTTCGCTACAAGGATCGGTGATGTTCGCAGGCTTGATCGTGAACCGGGGTACCACGTAACTCAAAACTAGTGCAATTCTGCTAAGGACAAGTTAGCCACGTATATTGCAAAAGTAGATGGGTCCGTACTAAGCCAAAGTTCAGCCGCCCAACTCCCCACTCCTTACAGACTTCTCGTGTTTGAGTCCCTGCATACACCCGTAGACGCATCCTCAGACTGGAAGTGCTTTCATGCGACAGGAACATAAAAGGCGGCGCGTAGACCATGATGTATGATACGTTTCCGCCCCCAGAACCACCTGGAAGGGAATCCGAGTCGGACGAGTGAACGTGACAGAAAAGTCAAGCGATTACCCACCGTGTTTGTATCGGACCTCTGAATACCTCTAGAAATGCGTCATCATTTGTCTGCGCACAGTTACCGAATATATTCAGACTCACCAGGTCAGAGCTCAACGTTGTAAGGACTCGAACACTTATTACTGGCCATCACTGGCAGATGCGCCGTCCTCTGAGCATGTATCATGAGTGAGGAAGAACGTTGACCAGGACGGCCGGCGTGTACGTTAAGGCCTAAGGCCTAAGGTCCCAAACAGAGGGGCAAGTGTATGCTCGATGTCATCGAAGTTGATATCCTCAGGCAGTGTGGCAGTGCTACTTTTCATTCTTGCCGGCGCTTCCCGATTACTGAATCAACGACGACATTGCAAGGCGAAAATTGGTCGATTGCCTCATTCCTGTTACTGGACATGACTGTGTTGCTGCCAATTGATGTTGGCCTTCTTTCCGTGTTTCTCAGATAACGGTGGATATCCATAGGTGAGCGATCACGTCGGCTGCTTCAATGTTTGAATTATACATGGCATATAGTATAACTTTGCTGATTTGCAACGAAGAATTTCAAGAAAAAGTGATAGTCGTGGTGACATCGTAATTCAGCTAAGGCTCACTTCAAATGAAGATAAAAATTCCTCCTCCTCTCCAGTGTCATCCACTCTTTTTAATATAACAGAGAAGTGAAAGTTCATGTCGGAATGGTGCGACACCCAATTTAATTGTCGACTAGGAAGAGTTTCCAATGCGGTTATGAGTTTCTTTACACCTCTCGGAATAGGCGCGGCCGTTATAACCACTTTGATATCCATTGAAAATCGCTTCAGCTCGGGAAATCCATTGCGGAGTACTTCGCTAAGGCGACTCCATTCTTTTGAACTTCCAAGTTTGCGTGATGGCTCGGAGTCGATGATGACACAGTCTACTGAGATTTCTTCCAAGGCGACTATACCTGCTAATGATTTGAGCTCCTCACAATGACCTTGAAAAGGATCCCGTTTTTCGTTCTTCAGGATGAAGCTGATCTTTAGTTTTTTCAAGGTGATTCGGGAGAGGGGATTTAGCCAACGAGATAACCCATGTAGGCCAGGTGATGAATCTTGAACTGTTACGAATGTGAACACGAGTTTCGTCCTGACCGAATGTACAGCAGACACGTACTAGTGGCACATAACGCCTCTAACTTTTCGGAGTGTCCCAAGATCTCCGCCGCCGCCGCCTTGTCAAAGCTGTCAGTAATGGTGCAACCCAAATCTCGAAGGCAGCTAAAGTCAACGATCGGAATGTCCACTTCTCCTGGAACCCTGGAATGAAAGATGTGTAACACGGTATCGCCAGTATGTCCCAGAAAATTGAAGTTAATCAACTGAGGTCCCTTTCGTCCTATCGCGACGTGTTGGTGTTCGATAAGTGGAGTGATGGGACACAATAGAAAAATCGACGTAAGATTGGTGCAGTGGACAAGTGTAGAGAAGGGGAACTTGTTGACGAACAGTCCCAGAATAAGATTTTCGAGAGAAGGAGAATGAATGATACGGAGAATGCTCTGCTTCAGAGATTCGTCAAAATCTTCCCAATCATCATGGGCTCGAGGCCATAAGAGTGTGAACTCGCATATTTTCTGTAGCTTGTTCAAGACACGGGGGACGTCTTCACCCAGGTTCGAAGCATGAAGCTTGAACGAGAGCCCCCGAACGTAATCGGCAATCTCTGGACCACGATACAAGATGCCTCCAAAAGATAAAATTTTGTCTGATTGAGAATCGAGGTGGATGGTGCGGAAGATGTGCTGGCGGCAGATGGGAAGGAGGGTTTTACAAGTTTGCGAACATGAGCTCAGAGCTGTGTAGCTATCTTTGAGATTATAAATGATCTCAGTAACAATCTCCACAGGGATGGCAGACCAAGACATAGTGAAGGAGGGAGCTGACCACCCAATTATGGGATATCGGATAATCGAGGGTGTGAACAAGGTGTGAAGCTCAGCGCTCAAGCGCCAAGAAATCAAGCCATCGGTGTCACTACATCAACAAACAAGCCCGCACGGACTCCTTTACGGAAGAATGATACATGAAAGTACTCTTCTAGCATAATCTACCAAATCCCGCATATCAGGATTCCACCTACCCCGAGGGGAAAGTTAGAGTACTAACGAAGGAAAAGGGGGCCCTGGCAGTTGCCAGTCGCCGCTCAGAGTCATCAAAACTAAATATGTTTGCTTGAAACTTTGTAGTGTCGCATGATTTCTGGCTCACCACTTCATAAAAAATCCTTTGAATTTTTTTGCAACTCTCCGACGCTCAGAGTTCAAAAATATCGGGAAATTGAAACGGGTCGTCTTCCGGTCGTCACGCTGAAGAATGTCACGTAAATGTCACACTTTTAGAACAGCCCCAATGATCAGGTACAGTTTGGCGATCGCTCAAGCGCTGTCTAGCACTTGCAGACTACCCATCTGTTTCTGAAATCCTGATACAATGAGCGTTTGCGGCAGAGAGCCATCACATTTAGACGGGCGAGGAGGAAGCGAACCTGTGAGTCAGCTATGTGCTTTCATTGCACGATATCTCTCATCACAAACGTCGGAACAGAGATCAGAAGCGAGTCATCACTACAGTGCGATCGTCCTTTCTTGAGTTTGCATCATTGACCTCAGCTTGGATTTGCAGTATATTACCGACTATACACCAACAACAACGCACTCGAATCTAATCATCCCATTTACTCCAATGACAAATTCGTCGGACGCATTTTGTTCAAGTCTATCACACCTCCACGTAATGTTTCCTCGCTCAAAAGGAATCTCTGTAAGGTCGAGGGTTTCGAAGGCATCCCAACATGTGCTTTGTATCTCTCTTTGTCGGAAAAGGCGCCCGCAGAGGACTTGACCCGTCTTTCACTCTGTGGATTAGGTTCATCTGAACTTGCCCCGATGGCTTTGGTGGTGTTAAACGATACGGAGGTCGAGAAGAGATTGGCGGCGTCTAATAATCTAGACTCGAACACGCTACCTGAATGGCCCCACGAACGACAGTATGGTGAGCGCTTATTTCCTCACAAGGTCTATCTGTTAATTTCTCGTCAGTCCATTATCGTACTTATGATAACGCGGGTAAGATTGTGTCGAAGACATCATTTGATGAAACCGACACGTCTCTGGGTCGCCTTGACGCGCTCTCCGTTCCCCCGCCCCACAACGGCACTTCTTTGAAGGCTCGACTTAGCCAGGCCGAAAAGCTGTCAGCGTCTGATTTCAAGTTGTTCAAAGACGATAGCGGAGAGATCATTTTGAATTGCGATAAGGTCGTCAATTTTCTTTCTGATAATTATCCAGGGATCATCGCGGATGAACCGGTAGCGATTGTATACGACCCCCAGCAGGCCACCTGCGATCCGATACCTCAGGGATTCTCGAGGAAGCTTCGATCAAAGGTAACAGGTGGTGGGTACCCTCAGGGATGCTACACGTTTCTACTTTTACTTATAAATTTTGTCTTCTAGGTATGGGGGCGAGCGATCCGACATGGCACTCACAGACACAGGGGGAGATTTTCCACTCCGATGGAGTGGTGACACGAAAGAGATACTACATAGATGGATGGGGTTGGTCTTTCTGTTACTCTCTTTTTGGTAAGGTGCTTATTGCCTATCCTCTCAAGTATACAACTGTTACGATGCAATAAATTCCAGGGGAAAACGAGGCTGTGGGTCTTTTCTTCTTGTATTTTACTCTTTCTGAAAGTCCTCGCTATTGCAGTTATAATGCAAGGTTGCTCCTACAAACTCAAACATCCAGACATAAAATGAATAACGTAATCTCAGGATCTGTGACTCTCTGCTGATCCAAACGCTCACTTTCTCCCGGTGTCGGTCGAAATTTAATTCAAAGCCCTTTTTCATATCTGAGCTGAGCCTACTCATCTGCTATGAGGTCCGACACAATTAATCTTTAGAAGTATCATTTGTTCTGGGACACTTGTTACAATGCAAATTCACAGGCCATGGTGCCATGTCTGGAACCATAAATATGCTCGATTTGTACACTTAATTCTGAAGCGGTAATGGCTTTACAGCCTTCTTCCATTTAAGTCCATATTTGGCATGTTGGACTATCATGTGCCTAGTTTTGCTAATTGCCCTCTAACTTTACAACAAGTGCAATCTATACTCTGAAAATATTTGAGGGAGTGTATACATATGTAACAAGTATAAATATATATTTTCATTGAGAAAAACCCGATGAGAACATGACACAGGCTGCAATATATACCAAAATCCATCACTTTCCCAACATGTTGGCTGCATAGAATATTTTAATTTTGACAGGGAGCTGTCATTTTTTATATAGATCAAGCTAGATGTATATCATAAACATTTTAAAAAATTTCAAGAGCATCTGTAAAGTTCTTTGATGAACAGGGCATCTTGGCGCTCAAGCATGACAGTTGGATACAGTACTTTGAAGTCTGATGTGGGTTCAACAAATTGCATCAGTATAAATTCAATCTCTGCACAATACAGAGAGGCATGTGACTGAGTTGGCTTGAAACCAGCTGCTTCTTTCAAGCTCTGCTTTGCTTTGTCAGAAGTAGTGATGTCACAGTTTGGCTTGGCTGTCTCGTGACTCAGCTCAGGCACTAGAACTGATCAAAATGGCTCTAACACAAGGGGCAAATAGCTTTTGTCGCCAGATAAAGAGGTGATAAACAGCAAACAACTATGTTAAATATTTTATTCCACCTTTGCAGCAGAAATGATCAGTTAAGTAAATAAAATTAATATTTTCCTGCTCGTGATCTTTCTTGAAATGAGTGATAAAAAGAAAATGTTGTTGCCAGAGTAGGAAGATAAAGATCAACCCTGATTTGCCGCAGCAACAATGATGAGGCAACTATTTAATGTCATTGACAGCTTGTTCTGACACAAAGAAACATGAACAAAGAAGTTAATTAGTTGCCAAGAAATTAGATGAGCTTGCCTGCATAGGATTGTCTAATTCCCCAGCAATTATTCAATTCTTTGTTCCTGTTTCCTGGTGAGCTTTTAACAACATTAAATCATTGCCTCATCATTTTTGCCACTGCAAATCAGGGTTGATCTTTATCTTCCTACTCCGGCACCAACATTTTCTTTTTATCACTCATTTCAAGAAAGATCACGAGCAGGAAAATATTAATTTTATTTACTTAACTGATCATTTCTGCTGCAAAGGTGGAATAAAATATTTAACATAGTTGTTTGCTGTTTATCACCTCTTTACCTGGTGACAAAATCTATTTGCCCCTTGTGTAAGCCACTCTGAGCAACTCTGAGCTGGCTAAGCTGGCTGAGATTGCTCAAAGTTGTGGGTTTGCCATATTAGTTGTTTTTATACCTTACTTATGCCTTTTAGCTATCAAATATGATGTATAGACCATTCCTACAGAAGGAGTAAGTCATATTATTGAGCTTTGCAAAAATTAGTATTTTGATGAGATTATTTGGCCATGTTTACCTCCTTGTACCTGTTACAAAACATGCTTGTGAGATGGTTCTCACAAGTAATATACAAAAATATACATGTAAAATAGCTTGAGGACCTTGTATACAGTATTTTATAATATTTTCAGAAGGCTTGAAAATTACATAGCAGCTCTGAAGTTTAGTCAACTTAAAGCATGACTTAGACAGCTCTAACTGGCTCTGAGCTGGAGCCAAATTATTGGTGCTGATGGCTCAAATAATGGCTCGGCTAAGGAGCCCGTGGCTCTGGAGCTGGGCCATTTGCATCACTAGTCAGAAGCAGGTGGCAGTGATGGTTGCACTTTGAGAGAGTCCCCCTGTGGGAAGTCTGACTTCATGAATTTTGGGTAATCTACACATAATGTAATGAGTTTCATCCTCACCCTCACTGTCCTCATCCATTACCTCATCCTTAAATTTAACTTCATCCATGTCAAGATCCATGTTAGCTGCTGTTGAGACCATAACCATAATCTGAGAGTCTTGGAGGCCACTCTCTGCATCATCCAGGTAGCCAACAGCATTTTCAACCTCATTGTGTGCTTTGTTGCACATTTCACCACTGTTGGGTCCTGTAGCAGAAGAGGGAGTCTGGGAAAAAATTATGGGACCAGCATTTGAGTCAGTGATTGAAATCTTGGTATTTATTGCAGCTGCTAGTGATCCCAGAATGACAGGCTTCATTTTATAGTGAGTTTGAAGTTGTGTGAAGGCATCATTGTATTCAGAGATGGGATTCTTCATACCTTCACTGAGGCTTTCAAGTCCCATGGTGATAACATCTTTGATTGGGCCATCATTGTTGTTGGGGGTGCATTCTTTCTTAATTTGGTAGATCTTGTTTTTGTGAAGACTCTCCATTAGGGTGTGCATTTCATTGGTAAGGTTGACTGGGGCATGATGTCTTCCCTGGTCAGATCATAATATGTCATTGAAACTTTTTGCAAGCTTTTGCAGGACATCCACACATGGCAAGATCCACTCAAGCCATTCCCATGTTGCATTTGCTCCATGAGCCTTGTAGAATACCTATCAAGGCTAGATTAGCAGTGATCCTCATCTGAGAATGAAAGAATATTTTACTTTAATCCAATAATTCAGATGTTCTTGCATTAGATCAATTTCCAACCAGCTGTTGGGATGCACAGTGGGATTAATGAGCCAATTATTCAAGACTATCTTTCTGGAGACAATTATCAGCCTAATGAGCATGGAAGAAGGCAACTTTTCAGAACATAGTGAACCTCACTACTCCAGACCTTTGTTAGATTGTGGACCAACTGTAACATTTTGTATGCATACTTTGACTGACCATTACCATGAAAACTAAGTGCCCATGTTTTCAAGAGAAGAAGCACTCAACCTGAGTCCCCTGATTGTGGGAAAAAGACAAAGAGTGGGACTGTAACTTTCCTCCTTTTTCATGCTTTTTGGCTGCTTTTTCTGGCTTTTACAAGTAGAAAAAGTAAAACATGAAAGTACTGGTGAGGGAACTTCCTAAAGGTTAAAGCCCAGTCTAGGAACTGTCGTACATAGGACCATGCCTGATCCAGATCCATGGATAAGCATATTTTAGATCAAATATGGGTAAATCTGTATGAATATGGATATACCCATGCATACCAATGCTCATATACATACAAAACAAATTGTCGCTTGCATCCAGTGGTAGTCTATGTCTGACTTTTTGTAGTTTTTTTTGAAGTCATTTTTAGTCTGTTAATAAACTTTGTGGTCTATATTTGTCTATCAGTGTCAAGGTCCCTTTTAGGGTATGCATCTTCCTTTTTTCCCATGATACAATAATTATGGCCTGTTCTCTAGGGTTTCTATGGCTGGCTTTGGCTCATCTTTGGCTCAAGCCAGCTAATCTTTGCATCCTAATCAGTACATAGCATCTCTAAGGAGCTTTCACAGACAATTTGCCCTCATTTAAGGCAAAGAGCTCTATACACCTCATTCAGATACATTTCTTGCATTTTTGACTGTGCATTGCATTTTGGAAGTGATGCATTTGTTATTGCCTTTGGCTGTCATGCTGTGTGATGTAAGTGTTACCTCAGTCACACCAACCACTTAAATCCTTTGAAATTGAAAGTTTCATGAATTAGGCCAATAAGTGAGTGCCACAGAGTTAAAATTGTTTGGAAATATTAGTAGTGTAAATTTTAGGGCCTGTTCGGCAACAGATACTACGTAGCATGTACTAGTATATTTTAACCAAATGAGGAAAGTGTTACATTACCCCGGTATTTGTCAGCGAATGTAACTTTGAAGTGTTCGGAACATCGAGACACGTCAATGTTTTGAGACTCAGCCTCACTCAAATACAGTGTCATTGCAGTGCTGTGGCTTTGGATAGACCACTGGGGTGTCCTGCCTGCATTCTGGAGCTGTTTAGATGTGTCATAGGTATGTAGGCTGCGATAAAATGGAAGGAACAAGGAAGGAATGTGGGGGATTTGAAGAGTTTATAATCATCTGTTACATAAAATCGAAACGGACAATTTGTCATATGACTTTTTCGAGAATGTACTAGTATATGATACATAGTATCTGTTGCCAAACAGGCCCTTAGAGTTTTTTTGTGAAGGAAAAACCAAGGGTAGTGAAATGCACTAAGTACCAATTAAGCAACTGAAGCCATCAACCTAGTCAGCTAGAGCCAAAGTGAGCCAAAGCCAAGCACACAGCAACACTTTAGCATGTTGTTTGGTTTTGTTTTCATGGGAAAAAAAGAAAAAACAATGCAGCAGTGAGAAAAATCATTTACCTAATATCTCCACAACAGGAGCACTTTAGAGCATAATTCAAACTGATTCTAGAAGCTACAGTGAAGGGCTACAACTTTCATTTTTCTTTAACCATTTTAGGAAATTGGTCATGTGACCCCCTCTCAACAACCCTCCTTATCTGGTTTTTGGTAACAAAAGTGCCAAGAAGCCTAATGAAATATCCTAATCAGACATCTAAGAAATGGTAACAAAAGACCCAAAGAGCCTAATGAAATATTGTAATGAAAAATATAAGAAATGGTAATAAAAGAGCCAGAGGTCCAAATGGAATATTCTAATGAAAAATACAACAAATAGTCAAGGAGTAGAATGAAAGGGTCAAGGAGCCCAATGAATTATCCTACTGAAATGGTAATGAAAGAGACAGAGGTCCCAATGAAATATTGTAACAAAAAATCTAAGAAATGGTTATGAAAGGGTCAAGGAGCCTAATGAAATATCGTAACGATATCTCATTACCCTTGCCTATAGCTTATGAAAGACTCAAGTGATCAAATCAATGAAATAGATGGGCTATCCTAATGAAATGCCTTTATTAAACCTGTGGTGGCATACACAATGCTCTTGAACAGTTGATCATACATAGTGGTAGCCCCTAGTGGCATGCCAGTGCTTGCCTCTTCCTCATTTGTAACTTGTGAAAACAGTTTTATGTGAAGAGCAGAATAATAACAGTTGCATATCTTGGTAAGAAGTCAATAGATTATTTGCTTCTACTCTGGAACCACAAACATTGATATCCCAAGCCATAGGTACACCTTAAAGCCCTCCGAAAAGTATAAGGGCGTGTTACCTTTGGCCATACATATATAATAAATTTTTGAGGCACCTTGCAAGAGTAGGTACACCAGCCGTTACAGATATCTGCTGACAAGGCGGCTAGGATTCGAACATGGGTTTGATTCACTCTCTCCTGAGTGCCAAGTTAAATTGACCTCGTTGGATTTTTCTAGAAATGGCACGTGAGCACGTGATTCGCTGAGTGGTTTAAGTTTGTGGATTTTCTTTCTCGCTTTTTCTGTTTCAACCAATGCAAATGAACCTCCAAACCACTCCCCCGTCACAACTGCGTCACCTAACGCACTGCAGACGAGCGCTTTTTGCCACGTTGTTCCGCTGATATGGTTTGGCCAGTGGGAATACCTTGGAAAGTTACATCATGCAGACGTTCGAGGTTGCAAGGAAATACCCGGATGGCTAGACGAGAAAATTGGGAGTTTGAACACAGAAACATCAGGACCAAACTCCTTTCATGAAGAAAACGTGTGCCGTGCGCGGTGCGGGAAATGTCGATACAGTCGAACTCCTCATAACCCATACCCCTCCGTGGATGGCCCAGGCTATGGGTTATTAGAGGTTATGGGTTTCGAAAGGAGTGCTAAAAATAGAGTCAAGAAAATCACCAAAAAATCGTAAAAATTGTTAGAATATTAGGATTACAGATTCCTACTAGAAATACAATTTCTGAAAGAAATCAGTTAAATGAGTATCCCTTATACTCTGTGACTCATCAAGGCGAAGCTGCCTATTCAAAGAGCCAAGAGTGTCAAGTTTGCGCATGTTTGGGTCATTTGCAATAGTCAAAACGAACCTCACGATGAGTGGGACGAGGCTTGATAACAACGTCATCATGAACATCATTTCCTCCAGTCACCTTCATGTTCTCATGTGCCTTCATTGAGTCCACAATGGTGTGATAAATTTCTTCATCAGATGTTTCCTTAAAATTCCGTCAAGACTTGCGATTCTAGTTTCCTTCCGAGCTAGCTTTCCATCTAACTCATCCTTCTGAACCTGGATTGTTTTCTTAATTTCAGAGAGACCATTTTTAAGAATATTAAGAGGCTTTATAGTCATATGAAGTAAGAATGTTGAGGCAAAGATGTGAATAAGTTGGTTTTAACTAGTTACAGTGGCACAGCACCGGCCAGTGTTGACCGGAACTAGTCTTATATAGTCTTACATACCAGTCAAACCTATGGGTTTTGTCAGCAGAGACCTATGGGTTATGGGTTATTGCTGACCTATGGGTTATGGTATGTATTTCCCCGCCCACCAAGTTGGTGGCCAGCTCGAGCTATGGGGTATAAGGAGTTATGGGGTATCTGGGGTATGGGTTAAGAGGAGTTCGACTGTATCACGGACGACTGCTTCAAAAAGTGTTCTCTAACAAGGTTACGATCCAGACACATGCCTGCCTGCAGGCAGTGTATTGTTCGAAACACGTTTTGGGCGCTTATCGATGTACATTAAGATCAAGCCCTCGCCTTTCTCCACGCCCCAACTTGTCCTCCTACTCTCGATCCGCTAGGTTTCTCCTCCGATGGATAAACTCACAAGCATGTTCTCTCGTTTGCTCCCACCCCAGATGAGGGATTATGCCGAGCGGGTCTATCGCGATAACATGTCTGTTCAGAACGCCAATATCCACGTCATACCTCCGGACCCTAGGTCAGAAAGTGGACCCCTTTTCGATGGGATCGATGAACATGGAGGCATTGATACGATCTTGAAGCAAATGTTGAACTCCTTTGCGAAGAACCAAACCCCGAGGTTTCCCATTCCACAAAGGTTGCAATGCGCAAATGTCGAGGTCGAAAAATACAAGACTTGCGACAATCCAGGTACGATGGCTTGCAGTGGATGTAAATTGGTTTCCTATTGCTCCAAGGTGCCCTTCTTTCAGTTTTGATTCCGCTTTTTTTCTCATCGAAGTTTCAGGAATGTCAGATATATCATTGGCGCGTTCATAAGCGAGGTACGTGCGAACAAACATTTTTGGTGCTTTACTAACGGGGGTATGTTTTAGATTGCAAGGATTCTATGCTATCTAAAGACTGGAAGCCAGCTTGGATCGTCGAGCATCGTCGCGCCTCATTCCTTAGTGAGATGTCGCCATCCGAGGAGTTCTTTCGGAAGGGAATGGATGAATTCTCATCCGGAGTCTCTTTGTACGGTACCATTGCTTCCTTCTCAGCCTTTCAACTGATCCGATGTTACAGGTGGGGAAATATGCCCGCAATGGACGTGCTAAATTTACCCAAAAATGAGAAGGACTCAACGACAGATTTTTCGCTTGCATTCGTTGGTGGGAATCGAATTTACCAGTTTCCCATTCAGCGGCAGCTTACCACCTCACCTGGAAGCCTCAGGAGACCTTCGACATGTCATCCGAACTGTTAACTCCCTTCCTTCCAATTTTTCAGGAAATCTCAACATTTTGATCAATGATCGTTGCTTGCCTATTGTGTGTCGCAACATAATTCTGCTTCTCATCTTGGGGACAATTTCGGATGAAAATTTGGCTGCCGACATTGCACTTCATTTCTGGTACTCCTCGTTCATGCCTCACGAATATCGGATGAGAACTTCAGCCCTGTTAACTTCGTTAATTTTACCGCAAGCCACGCCAGGTAGCCCCAGCGTATGTTCCTGCCCTTTGGGTCATAATTCGACCATATCATTTCCCCTTCCCGACGAGGCGATGCGGTACTTCGCTCACTACAGCTCTATGAACTCCTCTGTTAGTCAAGTACAAGACGAATATGACCGAGTAAGGAACGCGCCTTCACGCCGCGACTTTCATGAGCGGATGTACGCAAAACTGAGGCCCCCCCACCGTGTTGCCTTCCACGAATTTCGCCGCTTCGGCATTGTCCTTCCATTTGGCGCATTGAATGCTCACTTCAACGTCCCAAATCTGTCCCTATTCTCATTTGAGGGAAAGTGGCTTCAGACAGACTACGCTGACCCTCTCGAAGGCTGGGAGTGAGCCTTTCATCTTCTCATATTCGTATAAATCTTTATGTTCACCACGCAGTTTGGACGAAGTCATTGAAGTCGGAAAAGCGCACGGGGCAACTCCCCAAGACATATATGGCTGTCTTTACTTCTTCCTCACCGCGCAGCTGCGTACTTTTCACCAACGTCTTCGTCAATTTCCAGTCACGTTTAACGTTTATCCAATGGATGCCCGTGATCTCTCAAAAGCCTTACGCAATGACGGAATTCCTGGAAAAGCTAAACCTCCGTCGACACGTTACGACCGCATTGAAGTTTCAAACATCCTGGACGCTAACTATGTTGGGTTGAGCGACGTTTTGAGCGACTGGGCTCCCCTTCTTTCTGAAACAAGGACGGCTTCCATCGTTGGCTACTTTATGAATTGGTTTGTTACTCAAGAAGACGGGCGCGCTTCCGGTGCAGGGAAGGCCATCATGGAAAATATTCTCGACAAGATGATGAAAGAAGAAAAGGTAAATGCTGACCCTCTAATCACGTCGCCTGTTAATCACCCAGCATAAATTCTCAAGGTTCTCAGACATATCCAGGAATTTGGTACATCAACTTATGGCTTTACAAGGAACGCACCCGCTAACTGCCCAATAGGTGACATGGAAACGATGATATATCTTATATCAGGCGACATGGACGCTTTATATGAAAATTCAAAACCCTTCGCGAAATTTCTGAGGAAGCAAGGATTGGAGAATACGCTCCGAAAGACGCAATTAAAGTTGAGGGAAAGACATACGATTGTTCCACATGTATCTGCCCATCCTTGATCACGGTGATTTCTTCCACTGATGCCGGCGAATAGCGCATACGGGCTGCATTGGACGGACCAGCGGATGCGTTGCCCCAATTGCCTGATGAAGAAAGTTGGTATTGCCATGTACGTGTATTTCGTCGACAGTCCCCTGCTTGCACGCTCACGTCGCCGGTCTAGACACAACTTTCATCGCACTCTTGGGGAGAAAGGTACGTGGAATTTGTGCGTAAATAGGGTGTGAAACGCCAAGGAGAGCGATCACGTCTATGCATGATTCAACAGTGGTATTTGGGGAAAGCAGAGCATATTTTGGTATCGATTGAACTGACGAATGTCTTGTAAAAAGCTTGGATTTGAATGAAAGGGATGTAAGTCTCCTCCGACGGCTTCTCATCTTGGTCAAATCCTCCCGAAATAAATGAAGTGTTAGAATAGCAAAAACCATAAGTTATACCATGAGCAAATGGTGAAATGGAGGTTGATGGTAAATATTAATCAACGAACCAGCCTACTTAGAGGTCGGGAGATATAGGCCATTCCAACACTTGAATCCGGTACTGTAGGTTATCTACAGAGTCCTAGTCAGCCGGCTTGATCGAGAAAGTCACGCATGTATCACGCACTGCATCGGGATCGCACATAACGGTTACAGGTGCGTGTGTTTGCGTGGTGGCGACAATGTTCTTAGCGACAATATTCGAGGCTATCATCACTCATACTAAGACAAAAGAGCAGAAAAAAAGAAAAGGGATCACGTACAGGTGTTGGGAGCAAGATCAAATATAATGACTTCTTTCCCCGTCGCATTGGGGACCGCGTACCTATTAGTAACAAGAGTGGGAATATACCGTATTTGTTCGGGTGGAAAAACGAACCAGCAGGGGTTGCTAATGCATGACCCCTCCACGAAGGGTTTACTATCAAGCGTCAGAATGGACAAAAAGCGGAAATAATGAATGGAGGATACTCTTTTATAACGCCTACAAAATTTTCGAACATGAAGTCTTGAATATGGGTGTTGTTGTTGCTTGTAGAGTTGGGTTTTGCACCAATCTAGAAAAATTTAGGAGAGTGGAAAGTGTAACATCGACGAGAAATAGCTCACGGTTTGATCCCAATAGCTAGCGCGACCGACTAATCAAGGAAAAGAAAGTCAAGAATAGAAAGCGTACTTTTGTGTTAGGTAGATCTATAGAAAATGCTTAGAAAACAAGCAAACACTATAGAGGCAGAACACTTGCGGGGAATGGAACGTCGTCGAAGACGATGTTCCTCCACGTAATGCTAAAATATCATCGTTCATCGATGTAAAAGTCAGAGAAAAAAAAGACTTTACTTTCGAGCGAGCCCATTGCCACCTGCCCAGCTCTTGAATCGAGCGCCATATAAGCTGCTTTTCTGGGGAAAATTTCAGAGATCATATCTCGTTTCAATATCAGGCAACGATGAGGACTAACCATCTGGATATTCTCAATTCTGATCGGTACGATAAGTCCGTGTGCCAATGAAACCTATCAAATATTCTCACAGGACGTTTTGAACATTCGCAACCTGACCACCCTTTCCGAGGGACCCGATCGAAAGTCCGTGCCCGCCCTCACAATAGGAGTTCCTGCGGGGTCGTTTACAAATTAGAGCTAACGGGGTGAAGACGATTGCAAGATACCTGAAGCAAATATTGGACGCGCCACTTCCGACAGTGAGGCAGTCGTCGCCATTCTGGATAAAGTTGTCTTCGAAGATCATGTCAGATCCCCCGGCAGAAAACCCTATGCAACTCAGCAACTAAGCAGTCATGTTACCGAACCATGGAAGCAAATTGGCGCTCACCGTCGCTGATAGAGCACAAGCGGCGTCGTAAGTGGCACCAAAAAGTAGAGAACGTCAGCCCACTCACGTGTTAAATGGGAAGGACTAGATAAACGCGTCATTAAAGGCGAGGAAAAGATAGGATTCGTACCTTAGTGCTCGACACAGCGATAATCTTGTTATTGAACGCATGGACATTTGAAGAACCGCTTGTTGCGAAGTTCCACGCGATGGGCTTTAAACGAAGAGGTGCCTTTCGATCTAGAGGTTATTACTGAGAAGGATGAGACGGTACCTTCCAAATCTTCATATCCCGAATGACGCCATTGATAATATGACTGAATGCAATTCCATGTGGACGATTAACCTGATTCTGGGCATCCCACCACTGAAATACGGATAAGCTCACGCAAATCGTAGAATGATCGGGAACTCACTGCTTGGCCATGACCATCAATCCATCCCCAATGGGGATCCAAGGAGCCTCGAAGCGTCACGTTGGTTCCACCAGTGAAGGTGATCCATGACCCAGG
>KN838578.1:64804-128178 GCA_000827195.1 Laccaria amethystina LaAM-08-1 | reverse complement strand
TCTAGCAAAGTGGGCGTGTCATCCTGGCCTGCAACGTGTGGAACGGTGAAGGTGGTCACCGCGGTGGCAAGGCAGGCGTAGGCCAGCAGCGAAGTCGTGACGCCGAAGAGCATGGAAAAGAGTTGGGGATGGCAAGACCGTCCATTCGAAGCTGAGAAGACTGTTATAGTTGACGTTGGTGACAAAGATCAACCTACAAAGTCATAGCTTGGAATGCCGGGCCCGTGGTCGCGTAAATTCGATGCGCGGGCCTCACTCGCCCCGTTGATCCTAGACTTCGCATAGCTTCGTCACCTGCTTCTGGATCACGCCCACCCTGTATGCGTGAATTCCAGCGCTACCAGGAGAGTTTATATTTGCAAAGTCAGCTCAGCACCCCGCAATGAATACTGGAGAAAATTAACGTCAGTTCCCTGCCGAGAGTGACTCAGCCTAGCTGTACATTGCCCCATGGCACCACGAAAGGTGTGACGTTGGAATGGGTACCGGTACCGTTCATTTTCTTCCCGCCGCCAGTTGTCTTCCTGACGAGAAGAAGTTTTTCACCATCAACAGAAGTCAGATTTTTTTTGGTTGTGTTATGCTGCGCTTAGATCAGAGATACGTGAGCGAGGTTCCTGCCATTCGACTACACTCCGCAACTCACCGAAATCTTGCCCTCCTTCCCGACCTGTCCAAGCATCTATTACCCACAGTACAGCGACATGGGTGGAATACCAATCCCTTGCTGGTCATCGTCGGTGACCAGCAGACTCCAGAGGTCATCTTCCGTCTTGCAAGTTGTCAACATCCTAAGCTCCTTGGGGCGTATGAGAGGCATGAGAGCAAAGCTCGTGCTCTTAGATTGCATTTCACCGCTCCACACCATCCCCCTCTTTCGCTAGATCTTCGCTACAAAACCTCGGAACACTCGCGCCCGTGAGTCGAAATTCGTTGGCAAGGTACGTCGCTTATGATCTGTTCGGGTACGGATCCCCTTGACTATCACACGCGCTACCCAGACTGGAGCCGCTTTTTAAAAGAGGCGGAAATTTAAAGGAGATGACGAGTGTCTAACAGCAGTGATAACAACATCCGTTAGCAACAACAAAGAGCAACCAAAGCGCTTACTTTACTGCTTTTAAGAAAACCAGACGGACGAGCCAGTTAGACCTTGTTGCTGGGAATTGGACCTGAGGAATCGGCCGATGCCTTGTGATTCAAACAAATATGTACAATTCCCTATTCTGTCCGAATTGGTCCGAAAGACTCGTTTGCATTTGCGCCTGGGTTTAGCTGTCAAGCATGAACGTTTGAACTCTGTCCACCTCATTATACACCGCTGTTTGTCGAAAACTCTTATGCACGCTTGTTTCTTTTTCATCTTAATCGAGATTCACCTTTTCCCAGCAGCATTCCCGAACGATCTGTCGAGTTCAAGCCGTGCCCAGCTCCTGGTAGAAACGTGGATCTTCCAAATCGTGCATTCACAATAGGCTGGCGATTCCATCTTTCTATCTACTCTTTTTCCAGCCCTCACCTTCCACCTCTTAATCCACCGAGGCGTGGCCCTCATGACTCTGAGTTGGATTGCTCAAGCCTTGATGAAAACAAAAAGCAGTGACTTGATTACACGATTATTGTGTCGTTGAACGCCGCTATGCATTGAATCGACTAATTGATAGAACAACTTTTGAACGCAGACCACGGGCGTCTGAACAAAATTAAAGGTCGCGTGACATCATCAGGGTTTTTATTGTTTTCCATGTCTCCTCGGCAACCATATGGAATGCCTTGGAAAGTGGGTAGTCCCCGAACGTTGGCTTTATTGTTCTCCGTTCATGGTCTAGCAGGTTCCGGTGCAGGAACCCTTTGACAATAAGACTCAGACAGTACGTATTGAGATATCTATCCGAGTCTTCCGGAGCATTAGATTCAAGGTGACCGTCGAGTTTAAAAGGGAGCCCTGTTCAACGACAAATATCCAGGCTGCTCCGCGACCTAAACATCTTTTTGAACTCACTGTTCTTTACATTCTCCCCAAATTACTCTCATGGATTCCTTCGCCACCCTCGCCATCTTCTTCGCCTCCGTCTCTGGCCCCAGCGATATCCCAACCAACGCCGATGACGGTGGCAGCGGGAACAACGCGTACTGTGTCGTTGCTTGAGAGTTCCTCTCCGTTCACAATGGGGGATAACGACTCATGTATGTTCATCGCTGTCTTTCTCCTCCTCATCTAATTCAATACTCTCTCCACCCTAGAATTATGCCTAATTCGACGACATTCAATGACTCATTCAATCACCATACCCAACTCATCCATTCATCATTCACTCAACAAACACATTGATTCATTCGGGATTCAACTTTTTTTCTTATTCGACGTTGGAAGGATTTATTAGCCACACATCGCGTGTGCTACATTATATTATTACCTATGATCTTGGTTTCGTTAGCGCTGTACGGTTGTTTCATTTTTACGGCACACGTAGGATTTGAAAAATAATGCGGATGTGTCTGTTATTTTCATGCACACGAGGCGAGGAGATGTGAGAAGTCGTGACGTCACGTGTGTTTACTTCAAGTTGACCGCAGTGACCATCCTCGATTTCAAAGGGCCTGATCACATCATTGAACTTGAAAAGAACTCACGACACACCATGCGTTTCAAGTCAATTAATCGTGTCATGCGTAAAAACAAGTCTAGGTAGGAAGTTCAACTTTGGATGGTGCGTAGCTGACGTGCTCCTCAACTCCTGGCCTTATCCCCTCAACCCCGCTAATAGATCTACACTAACCCGAAAACCATGCAGATTTACTTTGTATTCGCATACGCCACGTCCCCATGATCCATAGCGCCGAGCTCAGAGTGGCAGAATTGAAACGAAGGCGTGATTTGAAGAGGGGATCTTCTGTTGAAATGTCACCGGTTCATGGGGTCGCCAGGGAGCTCGATGGTGCCTGAGATTTATTAGGAGCCCAACGGTTCGTCTAAAATTTTACCAGACCCGTATCAGTTTTTTTAAAAATGGAGGTGAGCTGAGTCATATTGCGAAATCTTAGCACTTGCGCAGTGAGAGGTTTTCAGGCTGGGAGCCCACGATGCACGATGCTATTGTGAAGTAATTGGAGCTGGAGGAAGAATTTTGGAGGGTGGTAGGGATCCGGAGAGGGCATCATCACAGCAGAACGCCAAGTCGAAGAATCGTCTTGACAAAACTTGGGAGTCGCGTTCCTTCACCAGACATTTCCTCAACGGCGTCGTAGGCTGCTCCGCACACAAAATATTACACGGCCGGAGTAAAAGCATCCCTAACAATTTCATTATAGCGGCATTTCTTTCGAAGGATAGAGGGTGGTGAGTCTTCGCTCAATCGTATGTATCCACCAAGACTTCGGGCTGTTGCGTTCCCAGCCCTTGGATCTCCAGCTTCTCTGCTTTGGACTTTCCTCGGCTCGCTATTGCCAGATTTGCCATGGCTTGGTTGGATCTGGAGTTGTAGGTCGGAAATTGTTTTGATGCTGAGAAGAACCAACTTACAAAGGTCACAGATGATGCAGGTAACAAGGCGGGGAAAATGCCGTTTATGAGAGTACAGCATCGATTCGGAGGATAAACTGAATGATCACAAAAGAGGTGAGTGGTCGCCTGACCTGTAGTAAACGGTGGGCGTACTTGATGATTTTGTTAGCAGAGTTCAAGTAAGGTTTTCGTAGTTGACTGAGAGTTGGTGGTTTGGTTGGAAAAAAGTATGTTCACTCCTCTGCTTTTATACTATGAGCTGTGTGGACTCAGAGTCAGATCCAACCGAGCCTCTTTTTCATGATAGATCATAAAAAGTGCCACTCACAATTTGATTTATACAGGTCTGCAGCGCTTGCTACAGCCTGGTAAAGAACAACGCGGATCTTCACTCCAGGTCACACAGGCTGAGACACAGCCTTTGAAAGTCGAAAAGAGCGCATCTATGCAAGCCTCAAACAAGGATCTCAAATGCAAGGAAGACATTTCTTCCCATTGTGAACCTCGCGACAAATTTACATACGTCCACACTAGGGTCCCCGGAAATGCCAGGCATTTTACCGTTCCGCTTCTCGAAACGACAACAATCACGCATCGAAACATTCGCTTTTGATCATTAGTGATTTCGCCCATTTAGACCCACTGATGTTAGATTTCTTGATTTTGCATTTCCGATTGTCTTCTTCTCGAAGATCAACAATTGCCACGCCCCAACTGCCCACAGCACGCGACATATGAAGGCTAAGCTACAGCCTGGAGAACCCATGATCACCGTTCCTCCTCTTTCCAAAATGTTCTTCCGAACTTTGATATTGATCAAGCATCTCCGACATGTCGCCGGACCCGGAGATTCCCTCGCTTAGGTCTTTCTGTTCTGAAATTTTAGCTATTACACACTCATCATGAATAGATAGGAATAAATAAACGAACGAACCGTCTTGGAACCTTCGATGCTGTACGCGCGAGTAAGAGGTAAGTAACCGGGTCAATATATTGCATTGAAAATTCTCACCTGGGTTGAACGTTTGCAAAACATCCGGGCCGTTTACCTGCGACCAAGGCGGCCGATCACCTGCAATGTTAGTCTTGAGCATAAGTAACTTTATCCGTACCAATTTACAGAGGTATCGTAAATTCTGTAAGTTCGGTTTCGGCCGGATTCTTCGCTTAACGTCCCTGGCGGCCCATCAACTCCATTATCCCGTAACCTAACCGCTCATCTTCGCTACCAACCAACTACCAATACCACTTGTTGCCGCTTGCACATTCCCCACCAATTCCCCACTTGTTGCCGCCTGCGCATTCCCCACTCACCTACTCATTTCCACCAGGTGCATCGGCCTGCATCGTCTCGAAATCGCCTTCCGCTCATCACCACTCAGCAGCAAGGTTTCGAACAACGCACAGCCGTCTCAGTGTTCAAGAAAATCCTCGAAAACAACATTCATTATTAAAACTCCCTACTCAAAAGACGGTAGGTGTCCAGCTTGGGACAGACAACCTCCCGCCAATCCTTAACGCTCTTGAGGTTCAAAACTTTAGTGGCGGTCGTCTCATCCTCGAGGTTGCTTCTCATTTGGGCGAAAACTTTGTCCGCACTGTTGCCATGGATGGTACCGAAGGTCTTGCCCGTGGAACAAAAGTGGTTGATACCGGCTCCCCCATCACGGTTCCAGTCGGCACCACTACGCTCGGACACATCATGAATGTCATTGGAGAACCCATCAAGGTCGTTGATCTCCTTGCCCCTTATGCTCGTAGCGGAAAGACTGGTCTGTTCAGAGGTGCTGGTGTGGGGAAGACTGTGTTGATTTAGGAACTCATCAACAATGTTGCCAAGGCCCATGGCGGTTTCTCTATTTTCTACGGTTTGTTTCCTTTATACCTCTTTTTCGTCATATTCTCAACCTCTCATACTAGGTGTTGGAGAGCGTATTCGTGAGGGTAACGATCTGTACCACGAAATGATTGAGACTGGTGTCATCAACCGTAAGTTCGATTCCTCCCTGGTGACACACTGAATTGACTTACGACGCAGACTATTACGCACATTGTATTTCACGCATCCTCACGCCCCACCTTCCTCTACGTGGTTCCCTTCATGGACCGCTTGCTTTCCGGCTTCAGCGACACAGTTCCATCATCGTCTGCTCTCCCCCTCTTTTGTGGCCGCGCCGCACACTTCACTGAGCACTCTCTTGCTCGGCTCGCAGCGGAGTGGAGGTACTGAAGACTTCAACTCTGGTTATGGATTCCAGGACCACGGTTGATGCTTGGCTCACATTTGGAGATTTTGACGACGGCATGCCTGTGCGCACCACTCAGCAAGATGGCGATCATGGGATTGAGGCAGTACGCTTCGTTCTGGCATTCTACTTACTTTCAGATTGTACAGGGTGAGATGCCCTTTAGGTTTTTTTTGCTGTTGGGGTACATATACAGGAGTAGAAGCAGCTTATGTATCTCAATAATCTAACGTTGCTTGTTTATGAGTCTCTGGAAGAAGGGAGTGCCAAGCTCCTGAATGGGCATGTAAAGGAGATAGATCTACGATGCACTTCAGATTTTACGGGGGTGGAATGCTTGGCCAAAGGTTTAATCACCGTAAATCAGGGTTCTGGAGCATGCCAGCTCACTGTAAATCAATCACTAGGGTCCAGCTCGCAGTAATTTCAGCTGGACCGCACCAGCTCACTGTAAATCTCTGTAAATTGAACCCGATTTACTGTAAATTCTGGGTGTGTAAGTTCTTACGGCTTCTTACCACTACTTACCCACCTTGTTCAATACATGTTTTCTGTTGGTTTCCCGTGTGTTAATTCCCATGTGCATCTGTATTTATAACACGGATGGTTGGGATCCCCCTTCAGAGAACAAAAAGCCTCGAAAGATGTATATATACTATTTTGGGCCACAGGGAATGTTGATCAATGTTCCATTTCATGGTGAATTATAGACGCGACGCGACGTGTTGCTTCTATTTGGTGTGCACGTGCATGTGTTCCTATCAACGAGCGCACCAATTAGCGCTAACATTCAACATTCAACATTCAATATTCAACATTGACAACACTTGTGTCGTCCTCCGAATAGCCGCCTACTCGTTAACGTGGCAAAGTCAAAACCCAACGCAAAACAACGGACTCTCACCCTGGCCTCCAGCGCTGTGGCCCGATGTTGAGCTTTGTTTACTATGGATGCTCGTCATTGGTCTCACAAACACCTTGACGAGGACAACCATGGGAGTTGCATCGCTATGGAAGGTATTTGCCCACCATCCTTTCTTACAGGTGTTCTAACCAACAATCACAGCTTGTTGAAGCAGCAGCAAAGCTTCGGTCGTTGCTCCAACTTGCAATTTCTGAAGGTTTTGAAACCAACCGACATGGTACCCGCACGATCGTTGTGGGCATTGATGCAAGGTACGTTGACTGCCCCTCTCCCTTTTTTCTTTGCTCATGTTATCATCCCAAGTATCTGGCTCAACGAAGCCCAATTTGTGCATGCCAAAGGTGCTCGCCAGTATCAGCGAGGCATGAACCCTGAGCTGCGCACGCTCTTCGAGAAAATGTGCCGACTACTCCGTTTACCGTTCACCATTGTTCTGGTATTTGATGGGCCTGGACGACCATCTCGAAAACAAGGCATCAATGTCTTGACTGCCGAGCACTGGGCTGAGGATCCAACTAAAGAGATAGCGGATGTGTTTGGGTTTGGAACTCACCGGGTAAGTTTGTCTTTTCACACGATGGAACATATAAACTAAACGGAAACATCAATAGGCTCCAGGAGAGGCAGAGGCAGAGCTTGCGTATCTCAACAGCATCGGCATTCTAGATGCTGTGATGACGGAGGATGGAGATGCCCTCGTGTTTGGCGTGCAGGTGGTAATTCGCAAGTAAGTTCTCCTTCATTTATATCCAGCTAAAGGATGCTCACACATATCGGCAGACCTCACCTCAACGGAGAAAAGATCAAATGGGATGGTGATACCGTCAAGATCTACACGTCCACCGCGATCCGCTCTACCCCTTCCGTATCCCTCACTCAGGGTGATATGGTTTTGTATGCCTTGCTATGTGGCGGGGACTATGACAGTGTAAGTGAACCAATGAAGCTGAAGTATCCGCTTTGACATTGTTTAACAGGTTGGCCTTAAAGGTTGTGGGAAGGTCACTGCACAAAAACTGATGGGAACTGGGCTCGGTGATAGCTTGCTCAATGCTGCTCAGTCACTTTCAGGGGACGGCCTCGTTTCCTTTATGGCTGGATGGCGGGCTGATCTCTATGCCGAGTTGTTGAAGATCGGGCAGTTGGCTGTCGCTGTAGCGGTCGACTCTTTTCCTAAATTAGATGTTCTTATGAACTATGCCATGCCCCTAACATCAAGAACCCTCGGTGGACCACCCAATGCAAGCCAGTCATGGGTTCCACGTGCGCCCGACCTACCACGAATTGCAAAGCTCTGCAAGCAATATTTCAGGTGGCGTACATGCGACACCATCAGTAAAAAATTCCACACTCGAATTTGGGATGGCATCTGCATTCGCCGACTGATAGAGGTAGGTTTCACCCCCCAAACTTACCAATTTAAAGCTTACAATTTTTTTTCTAGCCAGTGGATGAATATGAAGTGCTCCGCCAGCACATCGAAGATGGGGTTGTCTTTGATAATCCACCAGGAATGTGTTCGTTCCTTAGGATTACAAATGCCAGAGCTGGACGACTGCTTGCGACTAGCATCAAGGTCTATAGCGTTGACGTTACCCTTCACTCACTCCTTGCTTCTGCGGCATCAGGTATTGGTGAACCATCTCCTCAACACACTGGACATATCTCTGTCAAGATTCCAGCCCCAATTGTGGACCATCGTCTTCCGATGTTACCGAAGAAAATACTTAAGGATGTTGAGCTCTTGGCACCACCATCCCCTGTAAGTCATGTTCCTTCTTGCAACTGACAGTAATTGATTTTATTTACCCAGATTCTCCAAGAAATCCCTCCAACAGCATCATCATGCCAACCCAACTCATCTGCAGCGGGGCCGAGCCACATCAGCCCTCCAACACCACAATGCAGCATCCCTCCAATGGGCCTCGCTGTCTCCGACCTGCCGCCTGGACCTAGTTACATCAATTCCACGGGCTCACCGACCTCATTTGATCGCTCCCCAGTATTTCTTGGCTTTTTCGACCTAACGGGTGGTACTTTGGCCCATGGTCCTGACATTGACACATCTGCTAGAGGTCCATCTTTCATTGACCTTACAATGATAGATGATACACTCTAGCACTTGCTTCCCATCAGTGTATTTTTATTTCTGTGTATCGATTGACCCTAGCTACCTTGTATCTCTAGTACGTGCTTCAAAATTTGTATGGTATCCTTTTTCGGCTCCGTTCTGCTCGAAATGAGGTAAAGTTTGTAGGTCCACAATTTAAATAAAAATGCCTCCGTCATACTGAAACGCAACGCTCGCAACAGACCTCTCTTCTTATTCTCAGAACACCACCTAGGGCTACATGGCAAGACAGCCAAGTACAACTGGCAAGAAGAACAAAGCACCGGGAAAGAAGAAGACAAAAGTTGCCGCAGCAAAGCTCGAGACACTTCAGAAACAGAGTGCAATCAATCGAGATGCTTATGGCCGCCCTGCACGTACACGCCGAAAATATAAAGGATATGTCAAGAACGGAAGACTCTTTCTTGCAGAGGTCGTCGAGGAAAAGAGGAAAGAGAGGGAGTCAGGCGAGCCTACCTTGAATAGTTCGGATGATGAAGAAATTGACCTTGACATCCTCGCGCGTGCGTTCGATGGCCCCCCAAACGAGCTCTCTGCCATGGCTCTCGAGTATTTCCTTGTCCAAAAATGCTGCACGGAGGGCCTTGGTTTGAGCACAGCATGGGGAATTCACGGTGCATTTTGTGATTTATGGGACCACTGGTATGTGTGCATACTCGAATCTGCTCTTACATTGCAAAGTTAACTGGGAGCCAGGGATGGGACGAAGTATTCGGGTGATTATGCATACGACGAAGAAAATAACAAGGTGACAGGGTGCCCAGCACGAGCACCAGTCGTTCAGAGCCTGATAAAGGTAATCAAAAATAAGAGCGGCGCAAAGGGTGCTGCTGCCGGACGCCACCACGCCGAGGCAATGAAAATCGAGGAGCTTCGAGCTGTGATGGAGTGGTCTGAAAAGCGCCGTGCGGAAATGAAGGTTGACACTTCCCTTGATGACCACGACCACGCAAAATTGTTGGCAAAGCATCTTGAAATGGAGGCTTTCTTGTGTAGCGGATATACTCTGTGGACCCGGTAAGGTTTCTGTCACTTTGACTTTGTAACATATGACCTTACCGGTGTGGAATCACTAGGAACTTTGAGTTGTGTGATCTCCAGTTCCGAGACATCGTCTTTGGCTGTAACGGCCCTGCACCTCTGTCTCATCCCTTCTTCTCTGTATTCCTTGAAAATCGAAAGGGCTGGCAGAACAAGCAAGGATGGGATGGCCCTCTCGAGAGTGAGCCGTTTCTACAAATCAAATCAAATCAACAATCGATTCTCATCTATGACTATGAAAGGCAACACGTACCATATCTACAAGCAGGATTTGAGTGAGCTTGACATGTTTTCTCGACTTCCAGTGTGGGTAGCCCTTCTTGAACAAAAGATCGGGCGAAAGGTCGAAGACGATGACTATGTCTTTCCTTACATTGCACCGAACGGCATCCTCCATCCAAAAAAAGCCCTCTCCCACGACCAGGTGCAGTGCCTTCTTACAGAATTCTGTCAGGGAGCAGGCCTCGTGAAAAATTTCACAACTCACTGTCTGCGGCGTGGTGGAGCACAATACAGGTTCATCCATGCACCGATTGGGAAGCGGTGGTCCCTGACGATCATTCGGTGGTGGGGTGGGTGGGCAGAGGGCGAGCAGGTGAGCCCTAAAATTATTGGCGTACGCCGCTGCAGTTCAAAAGGCTAAATGTCAGATTTGACTAGGTGGATACTCTAATGAAATACCTGATCGATTCTCTTCAAAGCTATGAGAAGAGCTATTGCGACATGCTCTGTCCCACGCGCCTGGATACAGAGCAGAGCTTCATGGGCGAACACCAACTTACTCGGCACGTAACTCTGGGCGACATGAATCTTATGGGCGAGGCACTTCTGAACGCAATCAGGGAGCACTCACCTCGCACCGCACCATCCCCAGAATGCCATGCATCAGAACATGCACAAGTTGCAGCGCCTCGTGCATGTGAGACTACCGAACTTGCGATGCGAGCAGAACTGATGAGGCCTGCCCACTGTGTTTCTGCCACTAACACAGACCCACAGCCATCCAACAATAATCCCAATGAAGATGATGCACCTGCATCATCCTCTCACGTGAAGAGGCATCCTCATTCCAAGGAGCGTCCTGCGCCATATCCGATCGCAGGAGCGTTGATTCCAAACCTTCGCAGAGGACCGCGAGCTTGGCGACAAGCGGTCGAGCAGTGGGACGAGGGCGTTCCGTCGCAAGGAGTTCCCCCCCTGAAGAATTGGCCTTCCGGTTGGTACACTGGAAGGATGCGCTTGATTCATGGCGCTAAAAGAGGAGAGAGGGAGACAATCGCTAAGGAGTACGAAAGGTGATCAAAAAGTCATTTGTCCATGATATGGGAAAACTCACCTCCTCGCCATGCCAGATTTGGTCGGGACGACGAGGCATTCCTATCGGCATACCCAGTTGCCATAAAGAGTGTTGCCGCACTTGTTGACGCCATCCGCGGTCGGCATGGCCGACGACGCTGCAGCAAGAACGGGACATACGACGAACGCTCGAGCAGCAGCCCGTCGCCGTCTGCTTGATTCAAGTCGTATTATCGAGCATCTTCACAAATTCAAACACGTCTCAGCATACACATATATTTTGAACTCTAAACACTTACGGTAGGTTTTCCACTGTTAATAATGTTGCTCCCATTCTTGTACCATGCATCGTGTTCTTGGGCTACAGTAATACGTATTGTGAAATAATCAGTGTACAGCTTGATCGTTTTGAAGAACGAGATAAAGATCAGTCAGATCTACATCATGATTTCAAAAAACAACACAAATCGGCGGCATCCAGGGAATGTTGACGAAGAGCTCTTTAACTTGGGCCCAAGTTGGATCCCATAAAGTTACAGAGATAGCCGTCAACACGCCCTGCAGCTGTCCGGCATTCAGCTAGTTCAGCTGTCGTTTCAGCACTCAAAAGGGCGCCGGCCGGCAAGTCAAGTTCATCAAGGTTAGCAGACTCACCAGAAGGGGCTCCCAAGTTGTCGAGGAGGCACGCGGAGGCTGGGAGGAAGCAGGTGGATGAAAAGAAGGAGGGCGTGTTGCTGCAAGGAGGCGCGCGTCCTTTCACAAAACGTTGTGATTGATTGATCGATATCGAGTATACTACAACAGATTACTATTTATATAACTAACAACAGAAGATTGAAGAATCCAGCCCACAATCTCCTCGGTTTCAAGCTCCCAGGCGAAGAACTGCACCAGGTCTGCAGGTCGGACCCGTTGCCGGCGAGGTAAGAGGACGGGAAGAGTGTGGGGCAGCATCGACGAGGACGAGCGCGAATCCCAGCAAAGCGGGAGGCGCGGCTGTTTGGCTGCCAGGCGGGGACGCAAACAAAAAACGTATGTCAGCAAGTGGAATCCCAAACGCACGTGACGGAATCCCGGTAAATTCTCAGTATTAAGTTCTGAGTTGGTCATGTCACGCACCGTTAGTGACGTGATCGGAGAACCCTTAGAGTCGACTTACCTGACCATTCTGCCAGTGAACATCTACGGGTTGCTCGCCATTCCTACACCAATCTTACCAGCGACGGTGAGTTTCCCACAGAACGTGATCTGGACGGTTGCCATTGGGGCTTTGGGTGCGTCGGTTGACCCTTTCAACGTTTCGTCCACCAGATTAGAAATTGCTGATATTTAGGGGGCCCGTCCTTGAATCGTTGACGCACAAGCCGAAAAAAGCTGACGGTTTTGTCGAGGATAAATGAAGAAGAGTGATTCATGAAAGGGCTGCGAGTGGTGGACCATTCTACATCCGTGTCAAAGTATCGTGGGGGACGGAGAACGGAGTTGGTCGAGCGGTGTTGCGCAGGACGAATATCCGATATGTGGTCGGGTCGGTCTGCGAATCAGTTGGGAACTCTTCGATTTGTAGCAAATCCCCTGACGGCTGTTTCGGAGGACGAGAAGCGTGACTGGGGCGTAGGGTAGCTCGGCAGCGACTTCACCATGCATCGTCTCTTTTCAAAGTCTCATCCTCGCCGTCCCATCACCAATTCCATTCAAGTTGTCCGTCAGTTCTTTCACAAATAACGCTGGTCGCACTGAGCAACCCGGAAACGTGTGAGGAGGCCATGTCGCTTGAGTTCATCCTTTTTAGTAGACATTGTTATTGTCACCTATAACCTACAATTGGCGCGTCTCGTTTTTATACAGAACACAATTAAATCATTTTAAAACCTTCAGATTATTCAAGGCGAGCCGGACGGACTTGCCTGTTGGAAAATCGACTGCGCGCGCGTACGTCAGGTGCGATCCTAGATTAGATGCTTAAGCAGACGAACCTGGTCACCATCTAGTTTTCGACTATCACTTTTATAGTTTTTAAATTTGAGCGAAAGTATAGGATTTTTTTCCCGGCAAGAAAGCTTATGTATGAACACACCAACAAGCCTCCACTTCCGTGTCGGTACGCTTGTTGGAACGGAGGGGCGGAAGGGGATAATCTCAAAATGCTGGAAGAGCCTCCGCGGAACATCGTGTAAGTAAAAAAAGTAAATCGCGAAAGTACTCATGCCTGGGGTAAGTGGTCATCTACCCGGAGGAGACGGCGATCCTACCGAAACACTGAAGAGCAAACACGAAAACCCTACTGACCTTTTTCTTGCATCACAGGTTATTCCTCCCCATGCTCTGCACCCACTCTCGGATCTATCGTTGTTGTATTTCATGTTGTCACAGGCCCATACTGCATCGTATCGCGTTGAGTATTGTGTGCTGCATCTATGTATTTTTAAAATTCAGCACATACGACATCCAAAGGCTACACATATGCCGTGTGCGATTCAGATTCATGACGTTTTGCTTCCAGGGTCTTCGACAACGTTATAGATCTGTAGCACGTCTACAGTCCAGCACTGAGAGAAATGCACGCGTTTTGCTTCAGAATATCTCAAAGCTACTATATAAAGGCCAGGATTGTCAAGAAATTTAGGTTAGCGATACATTTTATGGACCTCGCGATTGGAACGGTATCGAAAACACAATCGAAAACACAACACTATTTTCCCTGTACGGTTGCGTCCACTTAGACCCACAGCCTTGAATTTCTCTCTTGTCTGCATAACTTCATCCCTCATACAACAATTAACCGGTGACAATCCTGGATCTGAGAATGGAGGTTCTTGATCTCAGACCGAAAACCGTGGTGTTCGTCTTTGACTGGAATCATAACCGAAGTACCCTTCCCGGCAGAAACCCCACTCGCAAGCGAACAGGCCCCTATGTAACATCCATTTCCTAACGGTCCGCGAGGAGCTCCCTTCCACGTGCGCAATGATCGTCTACGAGAAGACCATCCACATCAACTGATATGAATGGAAGAACGGATCTGGATCACTGAATACCCCTCCTCAAGAGACTTCGATCGTCTCAAATTCCCCTCCGAGTTCTTGAGACCTTGAACTGGCCATTCATTTCCCGCCTCTCCAGCATCATTTGTTGAACCAACACCTTGAGAGGGTGCAGAAATCTCCCACCACAACTGAACAAACCCAACCGTTAGGTACTTGCATCGGAAAAACAGGGAGGAGGACGTACACAGTCGACAGAATCGACCCTCGATACTCTATGTCATATCGTATCGTGGCAAGCTGGCTGGCCCAAGTATAAGTCTGTTGATTGAATGTCAGAGATGGATGTGTGGATGGGGGCGAGGGAAAGGAGATGAAAAGATGTCCGCAGGGAGCGAACATTGCGGGAAAATGACAGCAGAGGAAGTATGACGGTGAATGGGAAGACGAAAGATAGGGGGATGTTAAAGCAGGGGAGAGAAGGAGGAAGGGGAGGGGGGCAGCAACGCAAAAAGGTGAGACGCATGAGAAGGACGTAACGGGAGAAAAAGCGCAAAGGTCGGGGCCACGTACCATTTTAAAACGCGGAATGGCAGAAGTAAACATTCCCCGTAAATTTGATGATCTTCTTCGAATCCTGGAGCAGTATCGAAAGGATAGATCGGCCCTCACATAGAAGACCAGCACCAAGCATTCTTCCTCTCTCCAATTTACCGTCAATGCATCAATTCCAGAGCATGGCGCACGGTGACTGCCGTAGTCCGTCATGCAGCAATATCGAAGACTTAGGAAGTGAGACTTACAGTCACGGTCTCCACCCTCAGCTCCATGGCTCTGCAAAGCGGCATTCGCGTCCGTCTCTTCCTCCTCTGACGTGGTCATAACCCGAACGGCTGAAATCCAGCTTATTTCGATGGTAGGTGTCGTCCGGGTGGTTGGAGAGTCAAACCTCAGTGAGAGGGCCATATCTAAGTCACTGACTTGGAATGCCAGCAATGCATGTCAGATCCCCTCCCTCTGCGATGATACTGTGCCGGAAATCAGCCCAATGAAACGCAAGAAGCAAGAAGTACGAGCAGAAGATAAGGTTGCCCCAAACTCAGCAGACTCGACCTCATCAGCCTCCACCGTCCTTTTGTCCCTCCGAAGGCCACTCAGCGCCTTCTTACCAACGAGCAACGCATTCTTCGGAGTGTCGGTTCATGGTTGAAGATAAGCTCAATGCTTCGAAAAGACGATGATGAACAAAGAACGATCATTTTGCAAATCAATCAATCAAATGTCACAAATCGAAATTTACGAAAATTACATTCGAATAACTGTAAACGAAATGCCTCAAGGTCAGAACAAACGGCTCTAGTTGGAACGCCAAACGTTGCCTGGCATCCAGCGCCAGCAAAAGAGTAGTTCGCATCACCAGGGATCTCATTGTGTGTAGGTATGACGGGACCTGCGTCTACCTCGATCGCTTAAGGACGATGGTTCAATCACAGAGTTGGGAATAGCACCTCTGGCGGGTCTAGAACCGAGACCTAAGTTAAAAAGAACACATCAGCCTCAAGTTGCTCTGGATAAATGCAGTGAAATCAAGGTACCCACCCCTTCCGTATGAGCATATCCGATCCTAATAAATAGTGGTGGCACTTCGGCCGGGTATCATTAGAGACTGGGGTATAATGTCCTCGAAAGTCAGACGTCGATCGAGGGTGACCGTGACCTAGCAAACACATGAATAAGCCTAAACCAGGATGAAACAGCCAAGAACTCACCAATACATAAATAGGAATATCGAGGTATAGGTATAGATAGTAAATGAGTGTAGCAACTAGTCTTCAAGTCCTGGGGCCAGCGGCGTCAATGCAAATCGTCCTCCTCTGCGAGAGAAAGAAGGTTCAGGACCGCGCCCGACCACCCCTGAACAAAGAGAGCAACGGCCCAGAGCGCTGACCTCCCTTCCGTCCTTGAGTCCTCCCATGATCAGGCGTATCAACATCCGAGGGTTCAAACAAGTACGTCTTTCTCAAGTCCTGCCACAACCACCACCATCAGCACTTTAACACAGACATTGAGGAAAAAGGAGCTCACAAGAGATCTAGAGCTCGATATCTACACCACCCCACCCACAAATCAGCACCTCTATTTTAAATACCAAAAGAAGGAAACCAAACAGTACTAACCTGCGGTTTCTGCACATTCTTGCACAGAGCCTTCCCCAGCTCAATCACTTTCAACGATTCTTGCGAGAGAGGTTGGCCACGGGCTTTGTCTTTGACAGCCTTTTCGTAGATTTCGAATTGCCTTCTCATCTTCTTGCGCTGGAGCTTTGTGTTAGCGCTATTGATCGATGTGGTTAGTTAGAGTAGAGAAGGGAGTGAGAGAGGGAAACACCTACTTAACAGCTTCCATCAGCTCCCGTAGGGTTGGCTGGGGATTTTCTCTGAGGAGATCGATGATGGCCTAGAAGCAGCCACTGTTATCAGCTCCATTCCACTCCTAAACAGAGACGAACGCACCTGACTCATCGACTCCCCCTCCTTATCCTCGACGCCCATCTGCGAATCTTTGCACGCAGACACGCAAACCTGTGTCCAACATTCCATTCAGCCAACAGAACAAAGAGAACCGTCATCGGTACGTGAGAAGGGACATACAACATGCGGCCGATCAAAACTAGACAGATCCATTCGTGCACATAACCCCGAGCAGCGTTTCCGAGGGTCGATAACAATGTTAAAAGAACTTTGCCTGGGTAGAGGTGAAAGTGCTGGATCTCCCGCGTTGGCCTTCTTCCCCAAGGTCTTGGGACCGCTAAACCGACCATAAGGCCTATTCTTTAAGTTGGGGTGAGTCGTGTCTGTCGCTTCGTTCGATCTATTGCTATTGTCCGTGTCTTCCGGCCTCTGTCTTGACTCGAACTCCCGCAAGGCGGGCGACTTGAAAGGGAGGACGAAGCGAACATAGGGCTCCACGAAGACTGAAGAAACTCATTTGTTACTCTAAGAGAAGCCAGAGAGAAAGGAAGGGAACGTACATCGTCTGCAGAACCGACGAACTACATTATTGCGAACGTCAGCGTGAGAGAAAGACGGAAGAGAGAGGAAGTTACAGTGGAGAAAAAGGAGAGGAGAGTAGGGGAAAAATAAAGGGAGAGTGGTAGACGGTGGAAGCAGAAGGAGGAGGGTACCCACATCGGCTCGCCCAAGTGCCTATTCGGTGGCAACGGTGGTGCTTCAAGTCTGTGGGGTGGACGTTAGTGAGGTATAGGGTGAGGGAGATGGTGATGTGGGGGGGGAACAAGAAAAACATTGAATAGATAGGCGTGACAGCGAGGGAGAGTGATCATGACAGAAAGGCACACCATGAAAACGGAAAGCGGACCCAAAACAAATGGTCAAAGAGAAAATACACACCCAGCAAAGTTGCAGAATGACAACAATCAATGATGGCCTGTGGGACGCGTCAGTATGGATGGGGGTGACACGAACGCAACTGACACAGACCACAAGTTTCGCTTGCGGACACAAAGGCACAACCAGACACTGCCTGAGGATCTATGTACATCACCTGATCATCAGCAACAATCCTACTTATCATTTGAAAACAAGTGGAAGACGTACATCATCAAGGATGATCTTCTCATCCACCGCCTTCATCTCCGAACCGATTGCGTCAAGGGGAATGATATCTACACATCACAGGGTCGATCAGGCGCCAAATGATGTGGCAAGGGAAAAGGGACGTACATTCATCGTAACCGTCCTCTTCCTCTTCCTCCTCGGTGAAGTCGGAGGAGGAGGCGTAGGCAATGAACTTCGAAAGAGCGGCTTCGATGGCGTCTTCTCCTGACAGCCCAAGGGTGGTGGTCTCGATGGTGGTGGTGGTGTGGGCTGTGCGGGTCGAAATTTGTCGTTGGACGGTCGCGTACTCTCCTAAGGATAACGAACTGGGAAGGCTTGGACCAGCGAAGGCTGTGGAGCAGTCAGGGATGCTGGCATTGGCAATGGTAGCGGTGTTGTTGGTAGTGGTCTGAGCAACAGCGCTGTCGGAATTGGCGTTGGTAGTGTCGGCCGCTGGAGCTTCCCTCTTCTCACTCTCCTCCCTTTGAGCTGAATGACCAGAATCTGCACAGACGATCAGCTCACGTCAACACACACCAAGGTGGGGGAGATACCCACACAGCAGGAAGTGCTCGTCTCCAGGCGACGAGCCCGCCGTAAGCCTCATGATTTCCCTGAGCTGCAACGTCATCTATATGTAGAGTCCACACTACCTCAAAGGAACATACAATATTGACTCTAGTAGGTAGATATTCCGCTGACGTTCCAGGCTCGTCGGTGAGCAGCACAATATTCGCATCTTGGTATCCACATTGCGCTTTAAAAAATGATCAGCTTCACGTAACTCCGAGAACTTAGCCAGACATACTCAATAATAGCTCCTCGAACGCCCTGACCTCCTTCTGCGGGCCCTTCAAATGCCAATCAGTGTCCTCGGGGTAATTAATTCCAATGAGAAGCGCCTTCTTTCGAAGGGGTTCGACAATGTTTGTGGACGATGCGACAGCGGAACCGATGCTGTTCTGTAATTATACACATGTCATGAGCATGATGGATAGTTACCTAAAAACAACAAAAAGTTAAAAAGACTAACCGAGACTTGCAACATAGCCGGAACGCCAATTGGTAGCTTCCTCGCGCGCGAAGTTGAAGCAGCAGGCATGTCCTGGACGTGAAGGGAGGAAGACTGCTGAACACGACAACGACTCATTTGCGATACGTGATGACTTGGTGAGATAGATGGGGCACTGCGGGTTTCAATTTATAGTCAATGAAATCCATGACGGAGTAGTTGCACTGCCGTTGTAAGTCTGTGCATTAGTGTGAAAGTTGTTGAACAGGAAGTGATATTTGGGAAACACGTGGCAAGGACAACTTGCAAGTCAGGGGCGGCACAAATGCTCCTACTTTGATAGTACTCATCGGGACCGAACGAAACCAAGTCAGGTTTAGACCCCAAATTTTTAAAACGGAAGTTGACGGATTGGTCAGGGTAGGTTAGGGTTGCTCCGTAATCGTCGGTTGCTACTCGTCGTTTCCAACAATGAGCTCAACTAAATCTTTTATTTGTGGCTCTAATTTGGCGCACTCTTCAATAACTCATAGCTAGAACTCATATATAATGTTTCCTCAATTTTATTTAATGGTAAAAGTTTTATCATTGATAAAGATTGCCAGTTTGGGGCGGACGACGCCAAACGACGCCGAAAGTGTTTTGGCGACGTGTCGTACGATGTGGCAAAAGACCGGAGTATTCCGGAGTATGTGACAAGTCACTGTCGAGTTGTTGCAAGCGAAACTCTCATCAAACCAGGGTAATGGGCTTCCGTTAGGGTCTAGGAATGGGCTCTAAGTTTACTCCTCTACCTCCTCCCCATGTATGTGGCCCGACTACATCCTCAGGCACTTCGCCAGAATTTCCAGTGACAACCAAACTGAGGGAGAATATCATGGGCCCTACAAATTAGTACAATACACTCTTCAACACGGTCTTCACTTTGGATAGCGACTTTGCTATCTTGCCCCACTACTTCCGGAATACTCTCGAAACAAACGATCCAACCATGACGTTCAAAGTTACTCTAGTCGATAACTTCAATCCATTGTTAATTTTACACCTTAAATCCCCAGGGGGTATTGCACTCCCTTCAAGACGCCAGGCTGCGGATGACCAAATTAGGTCTCATATGGTCGCAGGTCAGTCATCCTCATACGCACCTGTAATAGTATTACTGCTGTAGAATCCGCAAAATGCCCTATAAAAACTCTTCACGGCATCAGTGCCTTCGGCACACAACTACGTTTCTACCATACAACTACAAAACAGGTTACGCCACCCACGGCGAGCGGTGTGCCCCCTATACACCACTGGGACTGTGATCTTTTAGATGCCGAAGGGGAGCCGCGATTCCGCGCGGTTTGTGAAGAGATTATGGAAGAATGGGCAAGCAACGACGCTCATCCGTGACTGCTTTGAGTTTGGTGGTTGGATAACACAGCATTCTTGAAGGCTGTAAGCCTGTAAACGTCGAGAACGAACCCGTTTAGTCACAAGCAGAAAGTTCCATAGGGGGCTGTGTAAAAGGCGAAATGGATAGCATTCTTATCATCGGAAGCGGAGATCTGTGGGGGCGCACATGCCGTAAGGGGGTGTATGTCATGAGGACGGCGCTTTCGATGTTGTCCGCCTGCCTGATATTTCAAGTTATATAATGAATAAGTATACAAGTCGATCATCAGTGGTATCCGGATCCGTGGATAAATAAGTACAATGGTATGTATGTACAAATGCAATGTTATAATTTAGGAACCGATGGAGCATGTAAAAAAACCACAGAGATCCAGAACCAACACTCAAAACAACTACAAGCTCCAATCGAAACAAGGAGCATCGTGGCTCGCTCAGAAACTTGAAGGATCAGCCCACTCAAAGCCTCCAAAGCCGCCCCATCTCCTACACATTATCATCAGTCTCATCCCAGACCCCTCAAACAAAAAAATGCTCACCAAAGGCCTGGAGCTAGAGATTTGGGGATCTTGAAAGTTATCCATCTCCACTTCCTGTGGAACCACCATCCGGTCTGAGCGCCCCTTCGCCGCCATCTTCGCATTTCTCTCCCTGACTTGCTTTTTGTAGTCCCGAGACATGGAGTGGAGACGGAGGTAGTATCTGTGGAGATCGTGGCTGGAGGGGCGGGTGGGTCAGTGACGGACTCAAAGGGAAGAGGGGAGAAGGAAGGGGAGGAGTAGCGAACTGGAGAAAGACGAAGAAAGGACAGAAGACGAGGAAGGAAAACGAAGGTTGGAAGTAAGGCAAATGAAGAGGAAGCAAGAGGTAGAAAGGAAGCAAGACAAAGTAAGGGCAGAAGACAAAGAAAGAAAGGAAAACGAGGAAGAGGGGGTAGATAATGGAAGAAAAAGGACCTACCTAACATTCGTCAACAGATCCCTCAAACTAGGGTTCGGATCGTCCTTCAACAGTGTGATCAGAGCCTATCCAAAAGTATCAGCAACCCCTCTGCCCCCTCAAACGAAGAAGAAACCCACCTGGGTCATCGACGCCCCACTCTTATCCTCCCACGACCTCTGGCCATCCTTCGAAGCAGACAATGAGATCTACGGCCCCACCCAATCAAGTCAACCTCCACTCAAAATCACAAAATGAGAAAAAAAGGCACATACAACATCAACATGATTCAGCACACCCCCATTCGCCTTCTTCTCCATCTCCCACCGTTCATGACAAAATCCAGTACAGAACAACGCTTCGGGGGACATACACCGGTGGATAGGCGACCCAGTAAGATTTTCATACCAATGTTCCGAAGCTTCCGATAGTCCAAACGCATTTGCTGCTGCTGCTGGTACCGAAGAACCGCCGGTTGTGTGATATGACTCAGTCGATCTGCGTGATGAACTCCCAGCTGCTGCGGCAGCTTCCAACGAAACCGCTGCAGCGCCCAACGAACCCTGCCTGGCTTTATTACCCCCCACAACCACTTGTGGTCCTCCGGGGAACACAACCCCGCGCACTATAGCTCCCTCCGAGCCCGCTCGCACGCCTCCAACAGAAGTCGAAGTCTTCACGTCCGTCCGGATAGTCAACGACTGGGCTTTGATGCCTCCCACCAGGGGCATGCCTTTCTTCGACGTCGACGCCAACGGTGCATTCCCACCTGGCTTGACGTTCTCCTCATCCTTGCCCTTATCCCCAGCCCCCTCCTCGACCCGCTGAGAAACAACCTTGGTCGAACTCCGCGTCGTAATGGCGATCTTCTCAAAATCGTATCGGCTAGGGTCGTAAAGCAACTGCGCAGAAGTCGCCCTGATCCCGTGAGAAGCATTGAGGTCCTCAACGAACCCATTCCACTCAGCGATTTGTTCCAACCCAAACTCCCCGGGACCCAAAGCAGGCGACGCAGCCGTCGGGGAGGGCCCAACGTCCTCGGCGACCGACTCCATGCCCATCGACCCACCAAGGTCCGCCAACCCAGCAGACCCAACAACAGGCGACTCCAATATCCGATCAATCGACGTCCGCCTCCACCGCACCGAACGTGAGCTCACCCGCTTGGTTTGGTACACTTTTCGAGATGAGATATCGAGTTGTGGGAGGAGGGGTTTGGTTTGGTATTGTTGAGACTGTTGCTGAAGCTGGGGGTTTTGGTGGTGGGCCTGTTGATGAGGGTGAGAGTGAGTATGAGGGTGTGGGCGTCTGCATGGACGGGCGTTGGGATAGGGATGTGGCTGGGAAGTGGTGGGAGAGATAGGGGAGGAAAAGGAGGAGGAGGAGGCGTCGGGTCGTAGGGAGGGGAACACGATGGGAGACGGGGAAAAAATGTTTGCGTTATGGGACGAGGAAAACGCGTTAGGTGGCGATGACGAAGAAGACGCTTCAGGGGTCGACGAAGACACAACACCATGGGAAGTAGAGGCCTCAAACGACTCAGAAGCCAGACCACCGTCCAGTGAAACTTCCGACAGAGAAGCCAAAGAAGCATACCGCTCCCCCGCCTGCATCTGCGCCTCCAAATCCAACTCCAACTCCTGCTTCACCCAAGGCGGACAAGTACATATACATGTACACGTCACAGGTGAAGACGTAACAGGCGAAGACGTAGCGGGGTTAAGCGGGGACGGCTTGAACGTCGTATGCAAGGGGCTCTTGGGCTGAGATCCCGCAGGGCTCTGGGGAGCATTGCGAACAGGACTTTGAGGATGAACATTCCAAACAGGACTCCTAGGACCCTGATTCACAGCAGCAGCATTCCTAAGCTGCGTACTTCCGCTCCCCACAGGAGTTTTAGGGCCCACTGGGGTAGGCGGTCCCACCGGAACTGCTCGTCTCCTGACTGCATGAGATGGTGGTGGGTGGTTAGTGTCGGAAGGGAGGAGAATGGAGGGAAGGCTTACCGTTAACGTTCCATCGCGAGTTACTCCTTCGTCTGCCTTTGTTTAACCAGGGGACGTAGACGCGGTTGCATCGGAAATGTTCAAGGTCTGTGAGAGGGATCAGCATGAGAATGGAAGGGTGGAGGGCAAAAAGGAGCGAAAGTAAAAGGGAAGAGGAGCAATGGGAAGGGGAAGAAGAGAAATGGGGAAGAAGAGCGAAGGGGTATGTTGGTAAAGCAAAATAAAGGAGGAAACATGTTGGGAATGCAGGGTAAAGAAGGGAGTGTGTTGGGAGTGAAGCAAAAAGGAAGGAGGGTGATGGGGTTTGAGGATAAAGGAAGGAAAGAAGAATGAGCGAAGAAGAAATATTTGGGAGCGAAGGATGAAGAAGGAATCAAGTTAAGATTGAAGGCAAAAATGGGAGTGAAGGAGAAAGCAGGGAGGATGTTGGGGTTGAAAGATAGAGAAAGGAAGGAGGCACGGATAAAAGAAGGAGTCGTTAAAAGCGAAAGAGAAGGAGCAAACGTGGTGGGATCGCAAGAGAAAGGAAGGAGTGCGTTCAGAGTGAGAGAGAACGTAAGGAATGTTTTGGGAGCGAAGAAGGGAGTTATGAGCAAAGGAGGAAGGGTGAGACCGAAGGAGAAAAGAAAGGCGTGTTAGGGGCGTAGGAGAAAGGAATTCGACGTGGATTGGGAGGGAAGCGTGTTGAGAGCAAATGATGAAGGGAGGAATGAATAATCATATTGGAAGCGAAAGAGAAAGACAGGAGTGCGTTGGGAGTGAAGGGTAAAGGAAGGAGCGTAAAAAAGAAAGAAGAACGAGATTGGAAACTAAGAAGAAACTCAAAAAACGCACCAAGCAAAGAAGCACTATGACATGAATCAAACACCGCCTACCGTCATCCCATCAACTTTGAACAGCACAAAACAAAACAAAAAGACGTACGACGAGTGAACACCCAACAGGAAGCGGAGCAACGAGGCTTTCTCGCAGAACCTGATCAGAATCAGAGTAAACGTCAGCGCCATATACCCTGATGAAAGAAGAAATAAAGACCGACGTTATCCTGGATCAACTCGTCATTCATTGCTACGATGACTAGATCAACATACGTATCAGTAAGAGGGTTAGGAAAGAATGACTAATGAGGGGCGTACATTCATCTTTGCCGTCTTCTTCCTCCAATAGGTTGTCAGTGTCCCGTTGTGTGGAGTGGCCTGCATCTATTTAATATTTCACGTCAGACCACGCTCACAGAGCATATAAACCGCCTCTTGAAAAAAGAGACGTACAATGGAAGAAAAAGCGATCCCCAGAACGCGCACCCTCCACCAGTTCGCCCATCCTTCTCATCTACCATTCCCCCCCTCTCATCAGCACAAAAGAAGGAAGAAAGAAAAGGAAAGAAGACGTACTATATTATCCTTCGTAGGCTTCATATCCTCATCCAAATCATCCCTATCCATCAGTACACATATATCATCGGGATTGTATTCGTAACGATCTACACCACCAACGTCAGTCGAGTTGCATGATGCACGAGTAGCAAAAAAAAAAAGAGGGCCCACCGATCAACAACTGGCGCATATCCAATACATCTTGATGTGGTCCTTTCAGCCTCTGGACGTCGTCATAGTTCTGTATCCCGATCAACAACGCTTTCCTCTTGGGTTTGCGCTGCGTCTCGGCCTCCGGCTTTGGCTGCTCTCCGTCTGTCTTTGGCTCTCCGTCTGCCTTTGGTTTCCCCTCCACCGCCTCCTTCACCGCCGTCACCTCCCCCTCCGACTCCCCCTTCACTTCCTCCCCCTCTGCAACAACATTCACATAACCCCGCTGACTTTGAACCTGCTGCTGCTGGAGCTTATGTTTCGGCTTAAACACACTCAAGTGCTTGATGATCTTCATCAAGCCCTTCCAAAACTTCTTTATTTTGCGTGGGGGCGGAATGGTGGGCGAGTTGTATGGGAGTTGGGTGGGGTAGGAACGGAACTATAATTGGCCGTGAGTCACCAGCCCTTCTTCTGTTTATATCAATAAGCAGGTCGAGCGCCCGTAATGAACGGATGCTGTGAATGTGTACTTACACGCCAGCGCTTAATGAGAGTTCTTGACGATCGGCTATGTCAAAGCGTGTATACAGAACAATAGGAACATAGGTTTGTGGTGTCGTCTTGTAGTTGTAAGAAGGCCAACAGGCAAGCGTGTGTGGTGTGAGAGGAGTCCAGGCACGCGCTGGCCGGAGGATCATGGATGCCGATCCTGATAATATTCGATCAACGGATCGTGACATCGTGATCATTGTGATTCAAACTCAGCGGCGCTTGACGGGCGCTTTTCACCAGCAACGCCCACACGCACCCATGCGCTTGGCATGCCGCTCAATCTGCGCTATGTACTTACATATGACTGTGAAGGGCAAGCTTGAACCAGACCTGGCCTCTATCATTTCCGTCAGTTGTTCTCAGTACATACCGAAAATATCATCGATATCAGTCCCGAAGTCCACGGGTTTTCCATCCGTAATCCCACACCGCGCTCAGCGCTGCCTTCGTATCCTCACAACGTACGATCGAATCGAATGGTGCGTCTTGGAGACGGGAGCCGGTCATGGTCGTCGTCCGACCAATCATACCCCTCATTGGCGTAAGTATCCCTCAATGGGCTCATTAGATAGTAATCACGGCGATCACAACCATCGCTTTCACTGCATATGCTTAAAGTAACGATTGCTGTCAAGATCAGCTCCACTACGCCTTAAGTCGATTAGAAAAAAAAAATGACATATGTAAGGCGTATGCATATGCGTTGACTACAAAAAAAACACGGCTCGAGGCCCAAAATATATGTATATGTAGATGATAGAGAATTTAAAAATCGTATTCCTGCGCGCACACCGCTCTCCATGGATATTAGTATGGTGCATCAAACCGAGATTTGGTGTTTACCTCTCAATCCAACATTTTCCCCCTCCACCTCCAAGAAATATACAACGCTCATGTGTATCATGAAAACCATCTTCATGATATATTTCTCATGTCCGAACGTTCATCGTCGTCAACGTCGTCAACAATAAAATTTATAAATAAATATAAATGCAGTGGGTATGTAAGTATGCCGAATGGAATGCAAAGAAAAAACCTCTAGACGACTAGCACCCCAATTCCCAAAAATAAATAGTCCTAATAAGTAAATAAAAAACCAGAAACAGCGCAGCCCATCTCGGGGGGGACGATCACGAAAGCAGCAGCCTTGAACACACAAGACCACCCCAATCACACCGTCCTCAAAACCCAAACATCCCTCTCCCTCAAACTCGGCACCAACCCAACCCACCACACCTCCCTCCTCAACCGCTGCACCGCGTATCCCGCATCACACGCCTCCCCCAGTTCCCCCGCCACCACACCCACCCTCCGATTCACAGCATCCAAAACATCAGATACCGCAACAACGGCATCATACCTATTCGTCGGAAAGACAACGATAGGTCGGTGCAGGTCAAAATCGAGGAATATAGTCATCGACGCCACGGGCGGACGAACGGCAGCCTCATACCTCCATGCGTCCCTGGCCCGCGAGCTGTGTCGTCGCGAAGGACAGTCGGCGAAGGAGGTGGGTGCTCTGATGTTATACGCGATCCCAGTAACGAGTATCGGGTTAACCCCCACCTCCACGGCAGAGAGGGGCGGCAGTGGGATGGAGTGTGGTCGTGGAAGGGGGGGTGGCACGATTAGGCTTTCGGTAGGGACGGGAGTATGTGAGGTGCAGCGCGGTCTGCCAAATGCGAGTCTGTGTGTGTGAGACGGAGGCCTGAATGCGTTGGGTTGTGGGACGGAAGACTGGGAGACCCAGGGATTTGGGGCAGTAGATGAAGATGGGGACGAGGGTGTCGCGCGTTGTAAGCTCGAGTAAGGATGGAAAGACCGAGAATTTTGTTGAAACTCGTCATGGTATGAACCTGAAACGCGCATCCGTTCAGCTCTCGCGTCCGTCCCTGACCCCGGCGTTGACATACGCATAATTTCTGATTTCTGATTTCCGATTTTTAGTTTCTGATTCTGATTCTGATTCTGTTGCCGAAAGGTGAGCAAGCTTCAATTGACTGTCAAGTGACTTACGATGGAGGAGCTTGCGGATGGTCCTATCGCCTCCCTGTCTTCCGCTATATATACTTCCAAAGATTTAGCGTAATTAACTTACTAACCCCGCAAATCAATGACATATTCTGTTCACCACAGCCAGCCCTTGCACAGGCGGGGACGGGAGCACAGGGATTTCCTGCCATGGTCGTAAATCGCTACACTGCCACCGAGTAACCAGAATAGAATCTAGTAAAGTACAAGGAAGATCGCATTGTCAACAAGTCGGTATCTATGGCGGCATGGGTTGAGGGTATGTCGTCGCATTATGGAGGCGAGTGGGCAGTGGCGGACTTTCAGTATGTCGTGATGGCAGGGGGATGACAATACGATAACCTTAATTACGGAAAGTCTCCATGTCGTTTTTGGTGTGGATTCGTCCGATTGATGTCCTGTTAGCCTGGGTGCCGCTTGTCATGATCATGATATGATGCGTGATCGAGGATAAGAAAAAAGCACCTTATTCAGTACCCTCGGTTCGAGTACCAGCCCTTGATGGAAAACAGGGAAAAGCATCAGATGGTCGTGTGAAGGCGCTTAGTGAATTGACGCCCTCGTCACCTGACTGTATGAGATGGTGGGGGTGGTTAGTGTAAGAGGTTGGAGGAAGGCAGGAGAATGGAACGAAGGTTTACCGATAGCGTTCCACCGCGAGTTGCTCCTTCCTCTGCTTTTATTCAACCAGGGGACGTAAACTGGTTGCATCGGAAATGTTCGAGGTCTGTGAGAGGGATCAGCCTGAGAACGGAAGGGTGGAAGGCGAGGAAAGCAAAGAGGAGCAAAGGGAAGGGGGAAGAAGAGCGAAGGGGGATGTTGGTAGAGCAGGATAAAAGAGGAAACATGTTGGGAATGGAGGGTAGAGAGAGTGGGTGGGAAGGAAGGGGTTGATGGGGCTTGAGAATAAAGGAATGAAGGAAGGATGAAGGAAGGAAACATTGAAGGCAAAGAAAAAAGAAGTGGGAGAAGGGTGTTAGGAGTAAAGAATAAAGGGAGGAGGTATTAGGAGCGAAGGAAGGAGGAATCATTTCAGGAATGAAGGCGAAAATAGGGGTGAAGGAGAAAGCAAGAGGATATTGGGGTCGAAGGAAGGAGGCACAGATAAGAGAACGAGTCGTTAAAGTGAAGGAGAAAAGAGCAAAGGTGGTGGGATCGAAGGAGAAAGGAAGGAGGGCGTTCAGTGTAAAAGAGAACGTAACGAGTGTTTTGGGAGCCAAGACAGGTGTTATGGTCAAAGGAGGAAGAAAGAAGCAAGGTGAGATCGAAGGAGAAAAGAATTCGGTGTGGATTGGGAACGAAGAAGAAAAAGCGTGTTGAGAGCAAAGCATGAAAGGAGGAGCATGTCGGAAACGAACGAGGGAGGAAGGAGCCTGTTGGAAACGAAAGAGAAAGGCAGGAGCGCATTGGGAGAAAAGGTAAAGGAAGGAGCGTATTGGGAAGGAAGAACAAGATCGGAAACTAAGAAGAAACTATTAAACCCACGAAGAAAAGGAGTATTATGACACGAATCAAACACCGCCTACCGCCATCTCATCAACTTGGAACAACACAAAACAAAAAAAGAGACATACGACGAGTGAACTCCCAGTAGGAAGCGGAGCAACGAGACGTTCTCGCAGAACCTGATCAGAATCACAACGTCATCCCAAGTCTATGTACACCCCGAAGAAATAAAGACTGACGTTATCCTGGATCAACTCGTCGTTCATTGCCACGATGACTAGATTAACATATGTATCAGAGAGAGTGTTAGGAAGGAATGACTAATGAGGGCGTACATTGATTTTTGGCGTCTTCTTCTTCCAATATTGACCATGTCCTGTTGTGTGGAGCGGCCTGTATCTGTTTAATATCACGTCAGACCACTCTCACACAGCATATAAAACGCCGCTTGAAAGAGACGTGAAAAACCGGTCCCCAGAACCCGCACTCTCCACCAGTTCGTCCATCCTTCTCACCTACTATTCCCCCCTCTCATCAGCATACAAAAAGCAAAAAAAGAAAGAAGATATACAATATTATGTCGGAGAATATATGCAGAACTAGAAGAACAGAGGTTCTGTAGTGTAGTTTCGTAGATGTAGTAAGGGCAGCAGGCGGGCGTGTATGATTATGTCGAAGCGTCACGTTTATGCAGAACTAGGTGAACATAGGTTTTGTAGTGTCGTTGCCCCAGTCGTATTGCTGAGTTGTTGGGTGGATCTTGAAGGCAGACATGAATTGGTGAGTTCACTCTGGATAGCTGTGATGGACGCATGGGGAGAGGTGGCGCTGCATTTGACTTTTGACGGGCCCCCTTATGTGACTTTGTAGATGTAGGAAGGGCAGCAGGCGACCGTGTGTGTATGTGCTGTGAAGTTCAAGAAAGAGTGAAGAGTCCAGGCACGTGCTGGGTGGTCAAATGAGCCGTTTACTTACATAACTTGAAGATCAACGAATCACGATTCAAACTTGGCGCTTGCGGGCGCTATCCACCTGCAACGTCCACACGCAACCATGCGCTTGGCACGCCGCTCAATGTGCGCTGCATATTACTCTGAAGGGCAAGCTTGAACCAGACCCGGCCTCTATTATTTCCCTCAGTTCTTCTCAGTACGTACAAGCGAAATACTTACCATCAAGTCCGAAGTTAGCGGGTTTTTACGCATGCCGCTGGAACCCCACACTGCGCTCAGTGTGAAGGGGCTTTATCAGCTTCACTACGCCTTGAGTAAATTAGAAAAAAAAACTGCCTGACTCGGAAAATGGTGGACATTTTAGAAGTAAGGCGTATGCATTTGTATTGACGCCGAAAAGAAAAGGACGCAGTTCAAGACCCAAAATATCGTATGTACATGCATAGACGAAAGTGAATTTGTAAAAATGGTATTCCCGTGCCTTCCATAGGCAGTATGAAGGGTGCATCAAACCAAGGCTTGATGTTCGCCCCTCAATCAAACATTTTCCCCCTCCTATCCAACAAAGATATTACGATGCTCAGGTGTATCATCTTTTTCATATATTTCTCATGTCCAAACGTTCATCGTCATCAAGGTCGTCAACAATAATTTATAAATAAATATAAATGCAGTGGGTATGTAAGTATGCCGAATGGAATGCAAAGAAAAAACCTTTAGGCGACTAGCGCCTCGATTCCCGAAAATAAATAGTCCCCATAAATAAATAAAAAAACCAGAGACAGGTGCAGCCCATCTTTGGGGAACGATCATGAAAGTAGCAGCCTTGAACACACAAGACCACCCCTCAATCACATCGTCCTCAAAACCCAAACATCCCTCTCCCTCAAACTCGGCACCAGTCCAACCCACCACACCTCCCTCCTCAGAAGCTGCACTGCATATCCCGCATTATACGCCTCCCTCAGTTCCTCCGCCACCATACCCACTCTCCGATTCACAGCATCCAAAACATCGGATACCGTGATGACGGTATCATACCTATTCGTCGGAAAGACGACGATAGGTCGATGCGGGTCAAAGTCGAGGAATATAGTCAACGACGCAACCCGCGGACGAACGGCAGCCTCATACCTCCACGCTTCCCTCCCTCGCGAACTGTGTCGTCGTGAAGGACAGTCGGCGAAGGAGGTGGGTGCCCTAATGTTATACTCGATCCCAGTAGCAAGTATCGGGTTAATCTCCGGCTCCACGGCAGAGAGGGGCGGCAGTGGGATGGAGTGTGGCCGTGGAAGGGGGGGTGGTCGGATTAGGCTTTCGGTAGGGATGGGAGTATCTGAGATACAGCGCGGTCTGCCAAATGTGAGTCTCTGTGTGTGAGACGGAGGCCTGAATGAGGTGGGTTGTGGGACGGAAGACTGGGAGGCCCAGGGATTTGGGGTGGCAGATGAAGATGAGGATGAAGGTGTTGCGCGTTGTGAGCTCGAGTAAGGATGGAAAGACCGAGAATTTTGTTGACACTCGTCACGGTATGAACCTGAAAGGCGCATCCGTTCAGCTCTCGCGTCCGTCCCTGACGCTGGCGTTGACATACGCATAATTTCGGATTTCGGATTTTCGGATTTTTGGTTTCTGATTCTGATTCTATTGCCGAAAGGTGAGCAAGCTCAAGTAGACTTCAGTTGACTGGCAAGTGACTTACGATGGACTCGGGGAGGTTGCGGATGGTCCCATCCGCCTTCCTTTCCTCCGCTATATATACTTCCAAAGACTCAGCTTAATTAACCTTTTAACCCTGCAGATCAGTGACGCGTATTTTGCTCACCACAGCCAGCGCTTGCACAGGCCGGGACGGAAGCACAGCGATTTCCTGCCATGGTCGTAAGTCGCTACACTGCCACCTGCTAATTGAGTAATGGGAATAGAATCAAGTACAATGAGGATCGCATTGTCGACATGTCGGTATCTATGGTCGCGGCATGGGTTGAGGGTACTTAGTGGCATTATGGAGGCGAGTAGGAAGTGGCTGACTTTCAGTCTGTCGTGATGGCAGAGGGATGACAATACGACAACCTTAATTACGGAGAGTTCTCCACGTCGAACTGTCGTTTTTTTAGGGTGGGGTTCCGATGCCTTGGTAGAGGCTAGCCGTTTGGCATGATCATGATATGATGCGTGATCGAGGACAAGAAAAAAGCAGCTTATTCAGTACCCTCAGTTCGAGTAACAACCCTTGATGGAGAACCGGAAAAAACATCAGAAGGCCGTGTGAAGGCGCTTAGTTCGAATTGACGCCCAAGTCTCGCAGTAGAGCTGCGCACTGGAGTGACCTGGAGTGAGGCAGCAATGACTTTTCAATTAATCTTTATCCCACGCCGATGTCGGAGAGTAAGTTGTTCCGAGTGCAGTTCGATATGATGAAACTTCGAAACCCGAAATGTTTGAGTGGAGACCAGGGAGATATGTTGCGGTCAGATTTGCCCTATTGTCAGGTATACATGTATTTTGATGACCGATTGAATGAGATTGTTCGGGCTTGGAAAACGTTTGGATTCAGCGCGATGACCGGAATACTCCCTTAGGAGTACCAAGCCAATGGATGCCACGTCAATAAAAATTGGATTCATACTAATACAAAGGACAGCAGGGAGGGGTCAGGAGAACGCAATTGGACATGATGACAATATAGAATGGACAAACGAAGTCGTGAAAAATGCAGGTAACAATCTTCACAGACAGCCTAAATGAAAAAAAAAAAAAATCTGCAAAAAGCTATCAACAACGTGTCGACTGAGAGAGTAAAATTACCTTTATAGAAAGCAGAACTGAGCGCACAGTGTAGGTTTTCATACACCTGTCAGCTGCGCAGAATGATCCCAAACACGTTTTTGTCCATCCACTGCCTGGGGGAAACCCCAAGATCCAATACCGTCGCCCTTTGGATTCCTACGGTTCACACCCTTCTCAGCATTCAGAAGGGCAAACAACATATATTCTGCGCAATCTTGAGGCTTTGCCGAGATAAGCCAGAGGAAGGGGCGCAAAGGTAGCATCAAGATTGTCAAAAGCCAGCTTGAGGGGTAAAGACCAGGCGTGTCAACGGTACCAGGGGAGATATGCGTAAAAGCAATCTCTGGTTCCCGTTTAGCGTATTCCTAAAGGTGATTTTCTAAGTCGAGTCGGAGATAAAGGAAAAAAAGAACGACAAACGGCGATCATGTAGTCGTTGTAGCTAATCGTCTGCATCATCGCCTTCAGCGCGGTATACCTCTTCTTCAACCCCAAATCCTCCACATCAACTTCCCAGCCTATGCCAGCGCCCAATATGGACAGGACACTAGCATCCTCTCCCGCCTCCTTGGCTTTGCGCAAAGAAGGTAGAAGGTCATGAATGATAGCCCACCTCGAGTAATACCTCGACGCCATCTTCTTATCGATCCCTTCTTCCGTCTCCTCCCTTCCAGTCAAAGCAAACACCCCAGCAGATAATACTAGAAAGTTGATCTTCGGCAGTCTCTCCGAGAGCTCTCTGCACGCGGTGTGAACGTTCTTCATCAACGTCACATCGCACGCCATGAACTCATACTTGGACCCAGCAGCGTCAGAGGCTATGGGTATAGGAAGACTGGCAATGATAGCGTCTGCCGCTGCCTTGTTGCGGGCAACAATGACGATGTGTACGCGGCCTTTGAGGTACTCGGCTAGTGTCTCGGTTATAGCTTGGCCGATCCCTGAGGTTCCTCCAAATATCACGGCCACTGGGAGATACGATGGACAGTAGCCAGCATTCGAGGTCTTTGCGGCTGCAAGAGTGGGCATTTTGAGGGGATGCAGAGACAGAATCTGCGCGTCATGATGGACCGCGATATTTTGACCGCGGCGGCCTTCCGCGTCACACGGCAAGTCACGTTTTAGCACTCACGTGACGGAGAAATACGCGTGTCGGGTCAGACACGCCCTTAAAACATGACAACGCAAAAAGCGCCATAGATGACAAGAGTTGGGCTAGTAGCGTCCCCGTAGATTTTTATCTTGCTTATTGTCTCAAGTATACTATAGCGCAAAGAAGTATGAACTCTCTCAGAAAATGGCGCTGAAAGTCAGAAAGAATAGCCCGAACCTGAATGAAGAATATCCTATGGAACAAATAGACAGCACTTCATTCGACTTTTGACGCTCGAACAGTCCGATTTTCAAACTGCGAAGAGCGAGAGCGGGTCCAGCCGAGGCGTCTGTATTGGCGTCTCTGCACGTTGACGTAGGGTGACAAGAGATTCCTAAGAACAAGGTGTGATGATGTGAAGAAGCAGTTCGATCGAAACAACGGCCAGAGTTAGATTTACCGTTGCGGTGTCTCCGATATTTGGAAAGTCATCGGATTGCCGACATCCCCAGAGCTACTGTGATGGCCGTTTCCAAACGTTTCAGTTTCCAGGTCTGCATGTGAAGGGCTTGGAAACTTCGTGGATACTTGGGATTGGCAGATTTGGGGTATAATGATCAAAAGAACTCAATGGATATAATATTAATATAGGACGGACAAACTATGTCACCAAGGATATGGGTGATAAAGCTTAGAGTGACATTCTGATATCCCAGCAAAGCGATAAGAGCACAAAACATCTGCAGTAAGTCAATCAACGCAACGTCCACTTGAGGGATACGATACATCACATGGATGCAAACGAAAAAAAAACGTTGAAAGAGGCAGTAGGATATACGGGTGAGGAAATTAAGTCGTTATCCCAGAATGCCCACAAAAGAACCCGAAACAGAATCTGCAATAAGTAGAAGGAAGTTAACGCCACGATAATTTGATGAAACATACCTTAATAAAACGAAGGTAGCGGCTGACACGTTCTTATACAGTTGTCAGCTGTACAGAGTGATCCCAAACGCGCTGTTGGCCATCCGCTGCTTGAGGGAAGCCTTTGGTTCCAATATCGTCTCCCTTCGGGTTCCTACGGTTCATACCCTTCTCGGCATTTAATAGGGCAAATAACATGTACTCCGCGCAGTCTTCAGGCTTCGTAGAGATAAGCCAGAGAATGGGTCGCAGAGGCAGCATCAGGATAGTCAAGAGCAAGCTTGACGGACGAAAGGCGGGAGTAGCTACGGTACCAGGAAAGATATGAGTGAAGGAAATCTCTGGTTCCCGTTTGGCATATTCCTGAAAGCTTTTTTGTCAGTGAAATATGATGGAAAGGGACGGAATAACACACGGCAATCATAAGGTCATTGTAACCGATTGTCTGCGTCATTGCCTTCCACCCGCTATACCCCTTCTTCAAACCCAAATCCTCCAAATCGACCTCCGGGCCCATACCGGCGCCCAAAATGGACAGGACACTGGCATCCTCTCCCGCCTCCTTCGCCTTGCGCAAGGAAGGCAGAAGACCGTTGATTATGGCCCACCTAGAATAATACCTCGAAGCCATCTTCTTATCAATCCCTTCCTCTGTTTCCTCCCTTCCACTGAAGGAAAACACCCCAGCAGATAGCACAAGAAAGTTGATCTTTGGCAGTCTCTCCGAGAGCTCTCTGCACGCGGCGTGAACACCCTTCATCAGGGTCACGTCGCACGCCATGAACTCGTACTTGGATCCAGCAGCTTCGGAAGCAGTGGGTTTTGGGAGACTAGCGATGATGTTGTCTGCTGCTACCTTGTTGCGGGCAACGATGACGATGTGTACGCGGCCATTCAGGTATGCAGCCAGTGTTTCGGTCATAGCCTGGCCAATCCCAGAGGTTCCGCCAAATATAACGGCGACTGGAAGATATGAAGGATGATATCCAGCATTCGAGGACTTTGCAACGGCAAGGGTGGGCATTCTGAGAGGAAAATGTTGGAAATTTGTTCAACAACGAGCTGTTCAATGGCGTCACGCTTGGTCACGGTTGACGTAGTGTCACATCACGTTTTAGGCTATAATAGCTACCAACCATTTTTTTCACTAATTCTTTTTTACAGCAAGATGCAAAACCCTAGACACCTCTGCAAATTTCTCATACTCCGCCTCGCTTTGTACAAACAACCGCATTTGGCGCAATCCGTATGATCGAGACCTCGATTGGAACCATGGAGCAATATTATGACATACCCTACTATAAATGGAGTGCTGGTCGTACAACTCTTCGAAATTTATTAGAAAATACCTTCTGAAGAAAAAAAGGTGTCTGAACGATGTTTCTATGGAACGATAACAAGACATCGTGAACGCAGCTCAAATCTACGAGAAATGACATAGTAATGTATATAAACTAGCCGCTATGTAGGAAATGCGCCAAGTTGAGGTTGGTGGAGCAAAGTGGACACAGCTTGCGTCATTCGTGCCCGCTCCCTTCCTCGAATGGTTGTTTGTACAAAGCAAGGCGGAGTCAAGAAATTTCGCGGAGGTGTCTAGGGTTTTGCATCTTGCTGTAAGTGTGGCTCTCGAAAAAATGAAGGCAAACTTTGCCAGTGATTTATTATCTTGATTTCAAGGAAGTCATAAAAGCCTATTCAATTCTGCAAAAGGCTAGTCTCACGACGGAACAAGTCGTATGTGTACAGTGTTCATAAGGTATCGTAACTCGTATAGAGATTGTCTATGGCGGATCAACAGTAACACTGGATGTGCATCAGGTGTGTACGAATCTGCACGAGAGGGGTGAACGAAGAGGAGCGGAAGAAGAAGAGCAGCAAGGCGATAAAAATAACAAAAAGTTCATACCGCCACGACAACGCATGGTAACATCTGGCGGTATGATAACGGGACGGTGTGTCGTAACAGCACCGTTTCCAAAGACAACGAGGTCTGATGCCAAAGAGAACGCGTATTGTGCGGTACAAAGCGCGTCTCTTGGCGGGTATAGATCCACGGGGGGTACATTCGTCGCGCAAGGTCAAATCCATTGGGTCAGGGTCGAATCCAGCAGAAGAGCGAGGAGAAAAGATTCTTGATAAATGGACGCTGAGAGCGAGAAGAAGCCTTCGATACATATCGGTTATGATCGCCGCCGCCGAAGGACGGTTGGGAATAGATTGCCGGAGCGAAGGGAGGAGGAGCCGGAGGTGCATAATGAGATCGTTCACCGGTGCTAACAGGGTGCCTCGAACCGTATTGATAACCAGAACTCGAGGGGAGGTCCCCATGTCATGTAACGCTGAGCTGCCACATGCCTGATCCATGGCTTGTGACTGCCAATCCGGAGAACTTGGTCATTCCTTTGAGGAAATCCACGCGTTTCATCCCCCCGCGTTTCTCTAGCTCGTATGCTTGGTTGCTGCGATGCCTGCGGTATCGCTGCTCGTATGCCCGAGTAGCCCTGCGCCCGTCATGTGAACTGAGCGAGTTGTACTCCGTCGGCGTAATGTTCCTTTGGAGTGCACGGTACACGCTGTCCAGTACATCTCCAACAGTGACGTAAGTACCATTGGACGCGGAGACACTGATAGTCCAGGGCAAATGTTGGGACATAATGCTCAGTTTCCTGAGCGCAGGGTTTGAAGCAGGTTCCGTGAAAACGCGGCTGGAGATGCGATGATGGTTGAGGACAGAGGATGGGTGATCCATAAGATCATAATTGATGGCAGGAACTGATGATAGTTCCAAGTAGGGATGGATGCGCACTCGGGCCGGCGACTTGGAGGGATATGCCGCCAAAGCTTGTTTGTTGGGGACAACAATGTATGGCGACGGACCCGGAAGGGATTGGTAGACGTTGGGAGGCGTTAATGGCGCCGCTGAAGAGGCGGGAGAGAGTTGATTAAAGGATAATGCAGGGGTGGGAGGGGAGTGAACCAAATTGGTTCGAGAGAAGCGGACGCGTTTTCCTACAGTGGGCATGGTGATAGTCGAATAGATTATGGTTGATGTTTTCAGAAGAGTTGGGATGTCGATAAATAAGTCCGAAAGAAGGTAGGGAAGTATGGTTTTCACGTCCAATGTACGCGTTAAATAGACATCGCGTCAAGGTTATTGAGTCACGTTGTACCGCCCCACTCAAATACAAACCCCTGAGAAGCCTAAATCCGTCGTCTTCTTCGGGAGATGATAAGAAAGTAACTATGTCACCGTCATGCCGAATTAGGAGCTTTCTATTACCTGGAAACCCCAAGCCGAAATGCTGTGAACGCGGAACCCATCGCCGCTAAGCGACCGTTCCAAGGCAAATACTCCAGTAGCACAGGAGCAGAGGGAGGGGGAAACGATGACTAACACTCCGGAATGGAGACGGCTGCACTGGATGAGTGAGCTAATGTTTTCCAAGGCACTGCAAGTACAAAAGACCTCGCAAGCGCCATACACACTTGGCGGCCTTCTTAGCGACAGTAGCAAGATAAGAAAAGCGCCCAAGAGGATTGCTTTACAGCAATCAAGAGGGGTTCAACAACATTCGGGAGAAACAGGCGGAAAGACGGGATCTAGATGCTTGGACGTGTGTAACTTCAGCCCCAGTGAGAGTTTTTTCATTCAACGACTACGTCATTTCAAAATTGGGAAGGGAGACGATCCCAAGAGGATTGTTGGGAAACTGCCACGGGCGCAGCTGGTGATCCCCGCAACTTGCCGACAAATGCCACAGCCTTCCAGGTTTTAGCGCTTGGCGCTTACCTGTACTCTGGGTTGTACTGCGCGTTCTTGAATGAGCTGCGTAGCCTCGTGTCTCAAGTTGACTCGTCAGTGTAGGCATAACCGCTTTATGAATGGATGGGGTGGTACTGGGGATAAAGAGATAAGACTTACGGAAAGTGCAAATTGGTGGAACGGCGAGTAAGCAACGAATGGGACCACATGATTCACCTCTCCAGTTCGGAAAGTGGGCGGAAAGCGGGGTTGGAGCTTGGGTTAGTCAGTTTCTGTGCGCGTGAGGTCTATGACGGATATACATACAATGTCCACACACACCTTTCTGGACGAAGTGGTGTAAAGCTGTAAATAGACGCCAACGTTCCGATGGCACACCAATCACATGTCAAAGAAGCGTGTACTTCGACTGTGCTAAGCTCCAAGGTCTTCAAACTCGCGCTACTGGCTTGTTGACGAGAAAATCATATCAAATCTCAGCGCTCAGTGGTGTCTGGCTCCTACTTCTTTTCAAATGTCTTGGATAGTCAGAATCAGATAACTTGTAATTTGCCACGACATTGGAAATATGACGTCATGCGGCCCAGATATCCAGTCCCAAGTATCCTGATATCGTTTGCTTCTTGCATCGGTTTATAATCGCACCACATACTTATTTATGCCAATTGGCGCCCAGCCCTTCAGGGCGTGGCAGGAACCCAAGGCTGCGGAGGTAAACTTTGGGGGTGTTAATAATTTTTGTGATTTTTGGATAGGTAGATATTGTCGAGGAATCTATTAATCGCAATGAATGTCGGCAAAGCGATAATGATTGTAACAATTATATAGTTCTCACTGACCTTTACAAATTGGATGTAGATACTTAGGACACTCTGGTTATTTAAATTTACAGAACGGTCAACAGTATAGGAGCCTTGATTGATTTAATTGTGCGAAGACTCGGGCGTACCTCGGACATCCCGTCCGGCTCAATCAATCAGGGAGTTGATTAACTTTTTTTTCCCCTGGCCCTTGGTGGGGTAAAGCCGCTCATGGGGATTTTTCGCCGTACTAAAAATACCCGCGCCTGCACAACATCTGGCAGCTTCTAATGAAATTTACTGCCGAGATCCCCGGCTTGTACAGTATACGGGTACGGCTTTGACGAGCTTATAATCCGTCTTTCAATTTACCACTAATGAAGGCTGTCAGGAAATCCAGGTCCAGAGAAGAAAACAAGGTCACTGGAGGGGCTATATTTAATAAGTACAGCGGAAGTAAACCATTTCAATTCATCTCTCCAAAATTACAGCTGGGCTGAGACCGCTTTTTTTCACTGGTAGTAAAGACACTTCCTGTTCATACCCCAAATTTCGTTGACCAGATCATAAACGTTCAAGGGTTCGTACATACCTCCGCTCCAAGAATAATTTGTGTAATAAACCAGAGGTCGCCAGTTGGGTGGACACTAATATCCCAACTAGCATTTTAGAGTAGATCAAAGTACAAGCGCTAATGAAGCTTGACCACAATCACCTGCTTCGATTACTTACGAGAGGTGTCACTTGCTCAGTTCACGAGTGCGCGTGATAATGCATGTTGTGCGTGAGATGCTGTTAGATAGCTGCGCGAGTCGTAGATAACCAAGATAAGGCTGGGGCGTGCGCGTGTTAGATCGATACCACTGAGTACTTGTGTATTCCTACTATTCAAGTGGTAGATGACACCGTGACAGCGCACCCCAAAGTTTCCTATAGTTTAAATGGTGGGAATGAGATTCAATGGGGTAGATCATCTCTTCTTATACTGTACGTCAGGCGAAAGATTACACGATCACGTAGGAGGGTAAGCAAACGAAGTGTAGACTAAAAGAGCATAACAACCACGCGGGACCGAAAACGGGCCACCTTTGCGTAACCAACGCAGAATTTTTGCACGCGTGATACTTCTGAGAGTGCGCGTGAGGTCGAATTATGGGATGGACCGCGCTCCGCTTACATTAAATACCAGTTGAACTGAGGTGAAAGCTCAGTTGTGATCAAAGTTTCCCCGTGATTAGTTGGGATCAGGTGCTGAGCGGTTCTTTGAACCTTCCTAGTGAGTGCGTGTCCAGTTGATCCATGAGAACGGCTTGAGGGATCGAGAATAAACTCCGGAACGCCGATATTTTTCCCCCCATAAAAAACGACAAAGAGAAGGGGTTTACATAGCCAAGGTTGCGGAATTGTAGCGCGCAAGTAATGGTAGAGGGCACTAAGAGGGTACCAAGTACTGGCCTAACAATAACCACGGACCGGCCCAGGAAGCGCCCGTCCACATGACACAACCGCACCACCACTGTTTCCGTCTTGATTTGTTTACATGTTCCCAAGGGGAACGAAGAACGACGTAACCTTACTGTCTCAACAGCATTTCGCAGCGCCCATAAAGTGCACATTTCCGCCGAGGCACCTCAATAATATAAACTTACAAAGAGCAGGAGGTAAAATTCAAGGGCGCTAAGATGTCGACTATTTTTAAAGGTCAACCCAGCAATCTTATCTGAGTAACTCGTATCCCGCGAAGGATGAGATATCTCAGGGAGACTTTCTCAGGCTCCCGAACATCGTCACAGGGTTTGCTCAATGACAGGGAGTCACGGGGTCTCGGCAAAGGTTGGGCAAAGGGTTATTTCAACTACTAGTACTATGTACGACGACAAGCAACTACTACTCTACTAAAATTACAGTTATGCTAGATGGTCTATGGGGCAATCAGCCGAAGGCGAGGGGTAAATTAACCAATAATGTATCCGTTCTTTTGAGTGTCGACGAGCAGGAATAAACAGCACCCACGGTGTGGTTGCTAATATGATTTATTGCGCTGTCGACAATATTTATTGCACGCTGCGCGATGTGGATGGCCTGGCGCAGAGTGCGGCTCGAGATTTGCTCGAACCGTGCGATTCGAAGGCGTGCTTCGAGGTCTTGTCATGGTAATACTGCCGAGAAGTAAGCGACGGCGCAATGATGAGAAGTGGTGCTAGGGAGGTGAGGTTGAAAGGCATCCTTCGAGGTCTTGTCAGAGAAATAAATAACGCCATTGTGACGAAAAGCAATAGTCGTCGGAGGGAGGTCCGAAGGCATCCTCCAAGAACTCGTCAGGGCGGTGCTGTTAGAAAGTAAATGACGCCACGAGGAGGAGGATCGTGGTGGGTTGTGATTATGAAGGTTCCGTAATGCTGGCTGGGTGGCGAAAACATGGGACGAAGGTGGGGAAGAAGTACGATCACGATCGAAAAACACCACGAGGACGGTTACCGCGCAATTCAAGCATCCGCCTCACCGCGAAACATTGAGCTCCCAAATGTCGGGGCCCCTCAAAGTCCCCGACAGACCCAAGAACCGATTCTGGCCGAGCAAAAGGTCGACCCGCTTCACGCCCTTCTGGTGCTCCGCCGCTCTAAGCTCGGCGTCTTGTATCCTACTCCACCGCGCAAGCCACGCAGCGTCTACAGCTTGCCTCTCCGTGCAGCTCGCGTATTCGGAGTGGCTGATTGCGTTGCGGAGGTGGACGTATATCGCCGTGAGGACGTCGTCAACCGTGACATACTCGCTGCCCGATCGCGTAGCCGTTACCTCAATGGGGTCCCATTGCTTGAGTTGCGGGCAGATAATAAGGATGCTCCGCATTGGAGGCTGCGTGGCGGGCTCGTAGAAGGTGGGGAATGATACTTGGTCGTTAAGCGAATCTGGGTGAAGAGTGAGGTCGTAGGCGAGAGCGGGCTCCGCGTAGGGAGTGAAGGCAAGCAGGAAGTGGATCTGCATGTTTTTGGGGTCAATTTGGTCAGGATAGATCTCGTTGTTCGGTTGTGGGTATGGGGAACGAGGGTAGACGCCGCCCGTTGACGAGTACTCTAACTCGGGAGGCGGCGTGGGGATGTCTGGGCTTGAGGGCAAGGATGATGGCGAACGACATGGCGAAGGGGTCGCTGGGATAGGAGAATAAACGATGTTGGTAGGAGCAAATTGTACGCGTTTCATGGCGAGAAGGATGAGATGGTTGGTACGGAGTTGGTGAGAGCTGTATTTAAGTATGACAAGCGTGACAATGGATCTGTGGGTAAGTTGACAGACCGAATGGAGTTGTTACGCGTGATGAGCGGCACAGCTTCGGATGGCCGCAATTCTCTCGTCACCGCCCGGCTGATCTGCCATTGAGAACTGCGAGATGGCCATTCAAAGGTTTCCGTTTGGCAAGGGAGGGACTAGAAAGCGAAAATATCAAACACGTTTGTAAGGGTATCACGTGCAGGGGATAGGTATCAGTGATCACCCTGGCACACCTATTTCTAAGCCTGATCGACTCAGGGAGACACCGTCCTTCACCAAATCGCACAAGGCCCAATCCCTCCGCTCTTCCCAGGTTCGCTTCAATGGATCGACAGCGCCCTTCAATTCAAGTTTAAGAATCTCGGATGGACGTTAAGAATTTACGAGAATGTGTAGATAGGACATAACAGGACGTACCTTTCACGTATCCATGATAATCCATCGCCGAAACGCACCGTTTCTGCCGAGAAACAAAGGTAGCACAAAAATCACCTTGCGTCACTTCATTCACCAGGCACCCCTGACGACGCGTGTCGTTACCATTGTTCAAATGCTCATTAAAGTTTTAAGCAGAGGAGGACATGGCCGCAGGAGACTTTGTATGATATGCGAGTTGGGAAGTGGTGGTGGTTGCTGTCCAAGAGAGTGCCATGGATCCTTTATCATGATTCTGCGGTTAAAGTAATGCCTCGAGGCTTCAACGACTCTGTTGTGTTAATTTAATGCACACGTGATTTTAGATTTCCAGCATGTGACCGATTCGCGTCATGACGAGTTAAGGCTTGAAGAGAGTCACGAATAAAATAAGTACCTTCTTTTTATCGAGTGACAAGTAGCGTGAAAATATATCTACATTTAGAGACTTTTACACGTGGTGTAAACATCGAAAGCTTTTTTTTTTCAAAGAAGTCAGGTCTCCAGAAGACTCCTCACAACAATAATTTTGGAATCCACTTATTCTCACCTTTTAATCTATCGCTCTCAAACGCAAAATATACGTCCAATCTCCACACGTCACCTACACCGACATCACCTTTAATTAAGTGTAAGTGTACACCGACTCGGAGATGAGAAATCTCCACCGAAGTGCTAATCTCCATACTAACGGAGCTAAAGCACTGTGAAATCCATTGTAATTGGAAAGTGTATACGTTGTGGCTGATACTTTTGCACGCATAATTTTCCAACCCCTACCCCAAAGCTTTTCTATAAACAATAAAATACGAACAGTCATAGAAATAATTGGGCTTTCACCTCTACTAGTTCTCAAATCTGATACACGGACCTGCGCCCCTCAGTTCATGAAATCAATCAGCCCAAAACTCGCGTCTCATCTTCACGCGTTTCCCGCACCCGGAATCCATTCCGTCTACGTAGTTTAATTATCTAGCAGAAGCCGTCAGTCCGCGTACATACTACGTGTCGTAACGAGTACGCGTGTTAGTAGAACAGTTTGAGTTATTTTGGGCGGTCGGCTCAAAAATTCCTGTTTTGAAAGGACTGAATTTTTTTAGAACAGGCGTTTAGCAGTATGCGGCATGGGGCTTATCGTTTTCGTATTCCTCAGGTGCTACACTACGGAAGTCCTTTGTAAAGTATGCCATGATGCAATTCTGGTGCCGTTCGCCCTTCGACGTTCACACGCACCGATTGTACTTGTGCTGAAGAAGTACTTCTACCAATCCCACAGAGCCGAACAAGTCCTAAATTTCGGACGCGGGGTAGCTGGGAAGATCCTTGTTATAGAATACTTCTCAGCCTTCCACAGGACTACGAATGAATGTAGATGTGGTACCACTTACCACCGGGCATATTTCCCCGCCGTTACAAACCAACACATCACGGGCGTCATGATGCGGACTTCATTTACGATGTGAACATCTTGGGAAGCGAATTAGTTTCCAGGTCCGACAAAGATAGAAAACTCATCAGCGCGGGCATAAAGCTTCAAATACGCTTGTCGCGATAAATTCTTCCTTGCGTGAGTTGCTCGTTAAGCTACTCGCCCGATCTGAAAGATAGACTTTAACACGCATGGTCAGGGATCCCAAATTTTGATGGGCACCCTAACAGATGAGGCACAGGATACCAGATCCCTCCCGCGGCTGCTAGAAAATACAAAAAGGAAAAGTGAAAAACTCTCATCCCTCAACACCGAGCGCTTAACGCCTAGCGCTCTGCTTGCACTGCCATCTCTTCGTAAAGGTCCAAGACACTCCCACTCGCGGGAATATGTGTGGGTCCTCAGCACTCCAAATCGAACGCCCGCTGAGATCCCAGGACGCGGGAAGGCTATATGCGTCTGAATTGTTACCCGAACTGAGGTGATAATGGGGTGATGGCGTGCTTAGCAACTTTAGGCAGGTCGATCCCTAACTTGTCCCTAACGGATGGTTGGTGGGTAACTGACAGCTGGAATACGTTGTAAATGTTGGCAAGCGAATTGTGTATCCAAATATCAGCGTGAACTAGATGAGGAACCCTTGGTTTTCGGGGGGCGCACATTGCATCCTTGTGGTGAGGCGGTGTTTAGACGGCGAGGTGGGGGGCACCAAGTTCTTGGACTACTCGTGGTCATTCTTGTGCCTTCCGACGGAGAGAGTACTGTGTGACTTATTGCCCGCTCGTCGCGGAGAAACATTCCCCTTCCGTATCTCATTATTTCGGCGGATAGAAAGGCTACTTTTATTTTGAGGTAGCCTCTAGTTCTTAAGTCAAAAGTCATTTAAATGAAGAACATTTTAGTCAATGGAGTTCAACCAGGGATAGCCCCAAGAGAGTCTCGTGGAAAGAAAAACTTTTTCTTGAACTTCTTTGTTTTTACTAGACGTGCCTTACAAAAAGCTCCGTCCACCATCGAAGCAGAAGGTCTTCTCGCACATGGCTCGATCATGATCGCTTATCAGCAACTTCTTCTCCTCTCCGTCATTTAGATACGTACCCGTGACCGCACACAATAAAATCCTGATCTTGATCCTTGTCCCAGAGAACAAAGACAGGGGCTTATATCGTCCGTTAATTTCCCATTGTCAGACTCAGATTGGACTTCCTTGTCGTCGTCGGCCACGCTACTAACAGACGTCGATCAAGATCGTCGAATCTAATGAACTGCGGAAACGAGGCAATTGTATCATTGGAAGGCATTATTGCTTGAGAAAGAATAAATGGAGAGAGTCGAAACCGTTCTATGTAGTACAAGCGTCGCAACCGAAGTCTCTAATGTATAAAGAAATCGAAAGTAATCGGCAGAGTCTAGATAAGAATAAAAAGGACGAAAGAGCAGTCGACAAGCGGGATTAATACATAAACCATAGATGAGCAGTGACCATAGATGAGTAGGGGTACAATCCGACGATAGGTGTGTGAATCATGTTGTAGAGATGATATACAATGCAAGTGTGTCCATGAGGAGGGGTGTGTCAATGTCGTGAAAGGGCCATAAGGACTGTTCGAGAGAGGTGAATAAGAGGGGATAGATGGAGAAGAAAAATTGATCGAGACAGTTTTCAAAGAGGAGAAAGAGTAAGCTCCCAGACGAGCGGTGAGGAGGTTGGGCAGATTCCAGCGAAAGAGTTCCTCCCAATCAGAAAGTCGACCCGTTTCACGCCTTTGACCTTCTCTTTTTCTCTCGCCTCCGTCTCCCCGTGCCTGTCATACCGGTGAAAGAAGGTTTGCGTGATCATGCTCTGCTTCTCCCCTGACAGTCCATTGAAGTCCCCAGAATTGATGGGTATTCGCAGAGAGGCATAGATGCCGCTCAAAACATCGCAAACTGTCACAAACTCCTTTGAGTTCTGTGGGTGGATGATGAGCTGCCAAGGGAAGTCTTCACAATGTAGGACCATCATATGCAGTGGTGGCGTGGTTGCCGCCTCAGCGAGGACCGCCGGCGTCAGAATGCTTGATGAATCAAGCTCCAGCATACAAGCGGGGTCGCGTGTAACGTCAAACTTGAATGGTAGTGTTCCCGTCAGAGGGCGACCCAAGATTTGGTTGATGGTTAATAATCCATCGACTAATGGATCTGCTTGGAGGGGCAAGGGGATACATGGAAGATATTGGGAGGAAGTCGGAGCAAATAACGGGTTAATTGGACTTGAGGATGGCGTTTCAAGACTTGGTGAGGAAAGCGGGGAGGAGGAGAGTGTGGGTGATGGAGTGTCGATATCAGGAATCGCTTCATCTTCTTCCGCAAAGCGAACGGATCTTGTGGTGCGACGGGAAGACATATGATCTGAGGGACCAGCCGAAAGAATGGAAAGAGGTGAGCAATCTGTCAATGAAGACGATTGTGGAGAAGAGAAACGTCGAGGAGGGTCAAAGACGCGGACTGCAAACGCAAGGAAGTCTTCCTCAGCGGGGAAGACGCAACATTGAGGGATCTAGAAGGCAAGAAGGAAAAGGACTATGGGCCGTCAGTTGTGTATTGTTTCGAAGAGGAACGCCGACCGCGCCATGGCCATTTATATCCTCCTTGTCGGAGAGCACACGAAACCCAAGCAGAATACAGCAGAATACAGCTCGAGTCATCATGACGGAGATCTTTGACATACCCAATTCGGCGTCAGGTACCAAACCCCTATCTTTTTCGGGAATCGGGACCCACCATCGCCTTCGTTGTCAGCTCCGCGCCTCTGCCGCCATCATTTATCGGCAACAACCATCTTTCATTCAATGCTAAACGTTGAACAGGGCAATGGGGACTTGAGAGAGGAGCAGTGGATTCTCATATCGAACACAGCCGCTTGCTCCCACGCAATGCCTCTGCCACAGCGACGAACGTCAAACGTGTTCTCACAATCAAGCGCTCGTGACTGCGCTCCCGCCACTATACCCTTTCTGGACCCGTTCCCGTCTCCTCCTCTTGGCGGCTATTTTTGCGATGCTTTAGCATATTCTTCAATGGTCAATCTTATTCCAGCAGATCATTGACATTATTTGAATGAACGATTCCATCGCAATCATTGACATTCACATGGGGCAGCCGCGAATAGCTAGAACATCTTAATTCCATGCTGAACCGCTTCCCCGCATTCGCAGAATGTATTACTGCGCATCCTGAGGCCAGAAATATGTGATTCTTAATTATTTAATGCGTTGCCATAGGCAATGGGCATACTCTCCAAAGAGCGCTAATGAGTAGGAAGAACGTTAAGCACTTCACTGCATGTGACGTTTGACCGCTACTGGCCGGACACCTGTCAGATGCGGTGGCTCGGAATATGGCGAGAGCGGCGAGGAAGAGGTGATACGTACAACTTCGCTTCTTGCGCATCCTGCTTATCGATAACAAGGTAGTTGACTTAGCGGAGCTCAACGGTGACAGCGATAGGGCCCACAATAGAGACGAGCTTCGGAGCATACACAGACTCTATAGCTTTCGACAAGAGGAATGATCGATAAGACCTTTTTCGGCGAAATGCAACAGAAATCAGAGGGATCTGCTCAAATGGTGTAAGTGCATGGCTCACTTCCTTGGTAAGGACCACGTACCTGGGGTCGCACCGGTTTCATACGGCTAGACACCGCAGTTAAACAGTCGTACCATATTCCACTCTTTATCTTTTTTCCATCCGGTCTATGGGTTGGCAGATGAAAACACATACAAGCCAAGATTTCGATGAAAGATCACCCCTTTTGCTTGCTGCGCAAAGCGCTCGAGCTGCGTCTCCAATGTTTCACGCACGCTGCGAAGAAGAATTTATATCAGAGAAAACAAGCACAAAACACTGTTGAGCGACTTGCGTCTAGAAACCACGCACGTGTTGGGCCAGTTAGGTTCAGAAATTTGTAGCGCCACATAGTTGTCCGATCGCTATGTTTGTCTACTTGTAACTGAATGGATGATTTTCTTTTCCGACGTGTCTCGATTCATCTGCGCCATCGTACCCTTACGGCGGAGTACACTTGTTCATCCAGGCGCCCGATCCGCATTTGGGTGGAGTCGGAACTCAGCCAGGCGTCCGAGCCTCCGTCATCGTCAGAAAATTGCGAACATGCAAAGGAGCTACCCAGATTAGTGGTAAAGATGAACTAATGTGCGGCAAGCCTTACCTTATAGAGCCTTAAATCACATACTCGTCCACAACGTTCAGCACCAGTGCAGTCAGCGGGACTTGACTTCTGTTTAAGGCCAGTCGAGGAAAGCCCTCAACTTTGTAACTGTTGCACAGCCGTCTTCTCTTGGTATGTGCTGCCGGATGGAAGGACCCAAAGGAGAAGGTGGATACGAAACGCTCAATAATGCGAATTAGTTACGTGGAATGACATGGACTTGACTCGTATTGACCCATCTTGACGACAGATGAAAATTTTCTTGCATATTTGGCTGTGCCCTAGAAAATCAAACAACGGCAAACGGCGCTAGCGCCAATCCATTACGTCAGTAGCTGTAGATCTTACTGCAACTGGCTGTGCCGCGTAGGCGGCGGTGCTTAGGAACTCCTTTTAGGCGGTTCTATCGCATACTTATAGCTGAAAGTATTTCGATGGAGATCCACAATTCGAATCGCCCTTCAACACCATACCTCATTGTTGATATCAAATACAATGCCAGGAAAACACGTCCGCTTCGCGCCTAACGCTTTCCCGCCGACACCATCGCCCACGTTCTCGGCAACTTCGTTGCCGTCATCCGGTGGTCCTATAACACCATTGTCGGCGTCCTACAAGGGTTTGTCCCTCCCCCTGTTGCCGTGCAAGATACACCCTGCGCTTGGTGTGTCTAATACACCACATATTCTGTACGATGTTTCCTACCCCCCGTCGATGGCACTCCGACTTCGAAATCCATCCATATCTCTTCAGATTCTCGCAGAGCCTGCGACGGAACCTCCCCTCCCGTTTATTGTTGTCATTTCCCCACATCTACCTTGGAGGCTCACAGTATCCGCAAAACACTACTCATACGTCACCGTCTCTGATTTGCTGGAGGGCGTATATCACGCTTTGCGGTTTAATGCTACTCAAACTGAGTATGAGCTTCTTCCCTCAAAGGAGATGAAGCTAACCGTCAACGAATCGTACAAGCGACGCTACAACCGTCTTTCGAACTTGGAGGAACGAGAGAGGGAAAGAACGGGCGGTTTGAGGAGAATTGACTTCCTTGGAACGAGAAACAACTTTTTTGGTCTCTCGAGCACACGAGAGGGAGCTCACGTATGGCAATTGAACGTCTCATGAGAAACCCGTCGTCGACACACCCCAACTTGCTCTTTGCAAGCTTACATATACCCACTCACCCAATATACCCCTATCTAATATCACCTCAAATTATAATGCTGTTTCTTTTTAAGCCTACGTAGTGTTAGCCTTATGTATACGGTATCTGTTGATCTTGAGCAGCAGCTGAGTATTGAATCGGGACACGTTAGACCTTTGGCCTTAGGGTTAGGCCCAAGGAGAGCGGCAGCCGACGTGGTAAGTGGAGGACAGCGAAGTGGCCACTGCTGAACATTGGTCTTGCTCATCACCTGATATTCACTGGCGCTGACCCTCAAATTCACTGACAGGGAAATGACGATATTCCATTGTTATTCCGTTTGGCGGTGTACAAATGTAAGTGTCCGATCCGATCGTATCCATGAAATTACGCTCGCCGTCATCTGCATGAATCAGCATGCTCTACAACACACGCAGCTAGGTTTATTCTGTAAGTCCGGCCAAGTCCGTACTCCTTTCATCTCTTTGGCAACTTGAAGGGAGAGACAGGTGCGGAAAAAATAACGCTACCACGATGAGGGTGGTGGCGGGCCTCACATTTGTCGCGCCAAACAAAAATATGATCACCATCAGCCCAGCTATAGACCATGGTTGGAGGTAGTATGCGTAAACGTTGAACAATGTCGATTACGATCAAGGGGTCAAAATCTCAGATCTGTAGAATTTTCCACGTGTCGATGTTAGCTCTAAGAGAATCCGCCAAACAAAGTCTAAATTATCGATTGACGCCCCGATTTCTACTTGGTCCCCGAGTCAAAATACGCGTTGACCGTGTCAACTTCTCCACTTCGAAATATGTGGAAAGCTGTATGGAATTGATAACGGAGGTGGAATGACCTTTCTTCGTTGTTCAATTGCTGATTCCTGCTTTCTCTTGGCTTCTCCCTGAACTTGGACGGGTCGACCCTCGGCGCTCATCGTACACGTCTTATCTCAAGTCCATCTTCCAATTGCATGTGTTCCAGATTGGCGTTTCCTCAGCTTTCGGATCACGGAACATTATATTCTAATTGCAGAAAAGGAGAGGGTATTTAGGGATATTTGTGAGTGGAATGGGATTCAAGGGGGATAATTGGGTACGTTTTCCGTCAGCTCCAAACGTTTATTCAGTCGTCTGACAAGTTGTAACCCCTTTTGTCACTGTAGGGTGAAGCGAGGCAGTCTAGTCTCGAGTAACAGGAGTTAGAGCTTCTTAACCCCCAGTGGCTGGGTGTCGCCAAACTCCTGGATGAACAGGCGAGTGTGGCGTATCGAAGAGTAACAGAGGCCTCTTGAACAGGCTCAGGTTTCTGTTCAAGCCTCGTGTCCCTCTCGGTGTACGCTAACTATAATCGTGCTCCGTTGACGATGTTGGAGATCTGGTACTCTCCATGGACGTTGAATTTGGTTGTCCTGGATCTTTCTCCCAACTGTGCTACCTAAGCTCTACTCTTATCGATTAGCAATTGACGCAGAGCGCTTGTTGTCAAGACAGTGAGGCCTAGAGGTCTTGTTACTCCGATTTCTCCACTCTCGATAAAGCAATTAGGTTCCGAAATGGTAATGACCAATCGGCCACCAACCATTTACAGAAGGCATGTATTGAGGAGACCTTACCCCATCCAGCAAATCTGCCTTAGTCATCCTGGATTCCGTTTCGCGGTTTCAATGAAAATATATCATGTCGTAAAAACCTTACGTCCTTCCAAACACCCTCCCCCTCCTTTGCCCTCTGACTCCTTCCACCACCTCCTTCCATCAGTTTTTTTCATCCGCGCATTGTCTGCAGATAGCCCCTCACTACAAGGTACAGTAGTATTGACAACTTACATTTGCTCCCCTCCACTTCGGCTAATATAACACAGATGAAATGGACATATACGCCTCGCCGTGTAACAAGACTTAGACCTGTCCGATTATTCGATGCTGACCGTTGATATTGTAGTTTCCCATTTCCGGTTTAACATGCCCTGTGAGTGTTTCAAGTTCAGACATCAGACCTTCTTACCTTCCCCACAAGGCCCCATTGTTGGATCGTCCCTTGGCGGTGCGGTGTTTTTCCCAACCCACGGGCGCTGAGCTAATGTCGGTTGACAGTCTGGTGATCATAGAGTCCACTACCCTGTAAGAATATTTTTCCCTATCCTGAAGAGGTCTGACTCCAAGCATATATCAATTTATGCACAGTACTCCGTGCGTTTTTCTTTATGACTCTTATTTCATCTTCTGAACCGTTAGTAACAATAAGCCTCCATGTTTGGGACCTGTTCAATGCATCCCCCTTCCGTCGGACCAACATCCGCTATCCTCCCCAGTGCCTGCGCTCTTCCCCCTCACCGTCGCCCTCCCGCTTCACCCAGAGACGGCCTTGAAGCTTTCATCTATTGCTATTTCCGCAAATTCAATCCATATCCACGATACCACCTCACACATCGGGGATATTTCCACACTTGGTGGAGCTTATTCTGCCTTGGACATCGTAAACTTCGTCAGCAATCTTGCTCGTCGAAATATCTCTCTTTCGACCTTCCATCAATTGTCTGACCAACTCAAAGAACGAGTTGAACTTTTCTTTAAGACTAGATATTTTCGAGAGGGAAGGGGCGTAAGTGCGAACAGGGTTTGGGCCGCATTTTTGGACGGTCAGCAAACCATCACAGGTCCGAAAGGTGTGGATTTGATGCTAGGGAACATCTGCATTTGGGGGCTTGAATTTTGTCCAATCTCTGGTTATTGGATTTTGCACGTCGCGGATCCATCGGTTGCATACTCTGAGCCATTCTAAATAATTTTCACTTGTTGGTACGAAGGATCAGAAATACTTGTACGATTTACGTAAATTTCTTCGTGGAATATCTCACACGATTCTTTGATTTTCGAGGCTTTCCCAGAAATGACAGGAACATTATCATAAAATATACGTCGCCGTTTTCGGGAATGCAACAACATTAATCAATCCTACTAAAATCACTTTTCTAAACTCATCACGCATCCACGTACCCCATGTATAAATTTATCAGCGCCCGTGATGCTGGCCAGCGTTGAGAATTGGTCGTAGTGAACTAGTGAGCTAACGCAATGCCCGAAAACCAAAAAAAAACATTGAAATACTAATAGTAGCTGCCGAGGTGGCTGCGCCATTTAAACTTTGTCTGCTGAAGCAATATACTTTCAGGCTGCGGTTGCGCACGCTACGTCGCCATAGATTAACCACTAGAGAAAAGTCGTCGAGAAAAGAGGACAGAATGTTGCAAAAAATGATGAAAGCTAGCAGCTTGGAAAAAAGAAACGTTATTGGACGTCCCAAAAAGCGATTGCCTCCCGAATAGATTTGACCACTATAATTAACATCGGGCACATGGTGTAGTTGGTTATCACGCTCGCTTAGCATTTAAAGAATGCGAGAGGTGCTGGGTTCAATTCCCAGTGTGTCCATCTGTAATGTGGAATCGTTTTTGTTCGCTTAAACCGTTGTAAGTTTAGTGAGAGAAGTTGATACGACGTTCCTCTGTTTTTTATCATTATTGGATGTGGAAGATGCGTTGCGTTGTTGTCAACGATGATTAGTTGACTGTTACGCACAATGTCAAAAAAAGTTGTTTGTACTCAAGATAGGCTGGTTCCTCTCAACGTGACAACGACTTTTTTTCCATAGCTGGACAGTAAGTATCGAATTCAGTTTTGTACGCTGTGGAAACCAGGACGAGAAAGGGTGCGATGAAGAAAATAATTGGACCAGAAGAACGGTAAATATATCCGGGGTTACTACATCTCGCCATCCGTTCTTAACTCACTCAAATCTGTTTTCCTTAGGTTCCTTTGACTCCTCTTTTTCGTCTTTCTGTTTCGGAAGTCGGACCGCCCTGTTTTTATGCCACATGGTAAGTACAACGAAATGACTCCGTCAAGCCGGAAGCGCCACTTAAGGGTCTCCCTTCAGGTTCGCGTGCGCATCCAAGCCATTCACTGCTTATTACTTACTTCCCCACTCTACTCCCCAACCCCCCTGCATAGTTACGACTCATGTTGGACTTAAGGTATGAGATTCACCCAGATTGCAGACACTGGACCTGAATTTCTTGAGATCCTCTAGCTAGTATACTGCATCAGCTCAAACCATGTCTTCTTACTCGCCCTCCTCCACGTACACGGCGACACCCCGAGGTCGAGGTGTGATACACCTCCAAGCAGCATTACCTTCCACCTCCACCACCCACATCGCCACCAGCCCGCATCTCTCCCCATCGTCTTTTCACTCCCCTGCATCACCCTCCCTGCTCTATAGCAAATCCCCCTAAACGTTCCACGCTTGTACAGTGGCCCGGTTCTTATCAACCCTCTTTTGGAGTACTCGCCAGTACTCATGGCAGAGTACGACGTTACCCTGCGGCGACGTTCGTAACACTGAACTCCCGGCGCCGTGAAGCTCTAGAGCGATCTCTGGACGAGCCAGCAACCAGCACTGCAATGAGCTCTTTGACACTCCGCTCACCAAGTTTCCTGAAGCCAGTGATCGCGTTTCCAAGAAACGCGCAGCACCCCTTCGTGACTGTTCGAGATGCTCTCGCAGCAGTGCACGACGCAATCCGCGTCTTCGCCATCAAGTTCCACCACCCGCCTCCCACGTATAACCTTTGGGGCTCTCCAGCAGAGAGGGTACAGACTCACCTGAGTACAGCGGCCATTTCTGACGCGCAGATTCGCCAACTTATAATGGAGTTCTTGACTGGCGTTTCGATTTGGGCTGGAATTTCACCCAGTCCCGCTGAGCCTGACGTTCGGATCCTTCAAGTCAGATGAGATAGTGGCATGTGGAATCGCACCGTTCGGCGTGAGCGCTCACAGAAGCTTCTCACTTTCCTCAATTTGGCGGACCGTCCTTATGAGCGATGGACATGATGCTATTGCACATCTGCTAGATACATATCATCCGGACATTCGGGGCACTCAGGGCGACAGAATATCTGTAATGGTGTTGGATTATATGACCAAGGGCAGAGATTTGATATATGACTTTACCAGTCCTTTTTCGAGTAATTTTAAGAACGTACGATTATGGAAGGAAATGAGTGCAGAGCGAAGGGGGAATCAGAATTATGCAAACGCTCACAGTGGTTGGCCGAGGAAGGAAAAAACAAAAGCGATGATGCAACATCAGCCAAACACGACACAACGTTGGTGGCAGACTCCTCACATCGTCAGTCTTAGTGACACGGTCTGCATTCTGAGAGCTACGTCTCTAGATCTGCGCTTGATAACACACTCAAAAATTGACTGCAAGTCAAAACACCTATTCGGAAGCTCCATGATCACATCCCTTTTTCCGATTTCTTCCGACCAATCTGGCATTGTCAGCTCCCTGTTGTGGGATGTCTGCTCGGCCCATAGGACCTGGTAACCCGATGTAACATATTGAAGCACTTTCAGGACACCTATCTTATCATCCCTAATCGACGGAAAAGAGCCGATTTCGAGGGCATCACGACTCATTACTGACTCATTATTTGGCCAATCCACGGTAGTCCAAACTCCAAATGTCTTCTCTATGCCAAGAGAAGATTGCTGTTCCCATTGGCAACTTTCCCTGATCCAGGCCCAGCTGGAGAAGAGAGGGGCGGGGTTGTTCGTCGGACCTCGAGACTATAAAACTATTTATCGATGACGTCATTTTTGAATGACAGCATGGCGATAATCGCATCGACGCCGTCGTAAGCCATTTACAACTCGCTGTACACGGGTGGAAATATGCGCTTCCTATCCCGAAACTCTGGACAAGAAATCTCCGCAGCAAACAAATTTTTAGTCCTCATGTCAAACGTGTGCGGACTTGGTGTGAATTTTTGTAAAAAGGGTTCGAATATTCGTGAGTCTATTACAGATTTCTGCCCATCCCCGCTCTTTATCAGTTGCCGTCAGCCAGTTTCTCGAATCTTGCGTCCCTCGCTGGAATTTGGTTGGTGTAAGGCGTCAAAAATATAAACTTGACCAATACAAGATACGTACGGATAAGGCTAATTGGCGCGCTTCGTTCAAAATCCAGATCTCCAGGCGCCACGGTGCCTTGTGCTGATTTGACTGGAGCCCTCGTGGCGTTTCAGCTACCCGAATTGGTTCCTCCAGCTCCGACGAGGCAGCGTGGGGCAAGATCTTGGTTATCACCCATCGGGGTTCTCCTCCTGAGACCCGGCCGATGGGAACTTTGGAACGTCAAGGAAGCCTAGAACAAGTATCTTTTCCTATCCTCTCAAGCAGTTGGTCGTGGATAGGACCTTGTCTATCTTTGTCATGTTATTGTAGGAAAGCGCCGAGCCCTTGACCCACCCCTACATACGTTCCAGTATCTCCGGTGGATGCACCCCTGGCTGTGTTAAGCCTAATTTGCGCCCCGAGTCGGTTTGACATAATTGTATGTAAGCCTCAAGGACTTTTCGGAATTCGACATGTTAAACTGAGCTCGCTTGCAAAGATAGGTTGAAAATGAGACGACGCTGTGTGTTATCTGAACATTCAGATTCCAAACGCGCTCACCCCTTGATAGAAGAAATATGTCGATCCGTGTATCAGGACCGGAATGTCGATCCGTGCATCAAGACCGGAAAGTCACCGAGAACGTTATGATGGCAAAAGCCGAAACCTCCATCCCCTTCTACCACGCGTAACATCCTCATCTACGTTCACAACGCCCCATCCCTCTTTTGTACCACAATCCACGGCGCTCCCAATGACTTCCAATGCAAGAACCTCTCAGTTTAGTCTTAATTACATCCCCGAGATTGTCTCACCTCCACTCCCGCGCAGGCAATGTATCCCCCTCCCACAACTTTCATACGTCGAGACGCAGATAAACCGTTTGCTCGTCAACGGGATCGACTATAATATCAGAGCGCCGACATCATTCGCCGCTTGCCCTTCACGACGTCATAGTTCACGAGGGAGAGATGCGTGGAAAGATGAGCGGGCAGTTCACCCTACTGTCCCGTTCTTAAAAATCTATCTTGATTTCGATCCCCACCAACCAATCGTCATTTTCCCCACCCACTGCAACGTCGTTTTCCCCACCCACAACAATTATGGTGCATCCATTACTATCGCCCACGTCCTGGCTGCTGTCAACCGTAGGGTGACGGCGATTGAGGACGAACTCCAGCAAGCTTACTATGCTGGCTACTCGGTACAGCTTCTTCCCCGTGAAGTGTATTGGGCAGGGCTGGTCCAAAGCTCCACAGAGAGCGACGCTTGGGTTTTGCGAACAGATTGAATTCGCATAGCCTGGCGTGTTCAAGACTACCTTCCTTCCTCATCAAATCATAGACAGTTGCGTCGTCCACGAACTTATTTATCGAACACCGACTCTCGAACTACAGCGCGACGATTGGATTTTGGAACAGGTTGCATTTGCATGGCTTGGCGTGTCCAAGTTAACTTCCATCCCCCAATTAACTTATAGACGGCTGCGTCGTCTTATTTATCGAGCATCGATTCTCGAAGAGCTAGTTGCCTAGCTTTCTTTGGGGTCTCCTTGCGGTGTTCGCATTTTCATGGTTGCCTCTGTCCCTGATTCAAAGTATGGACCGCAGGGTCGTCCTCAAACACGTTTACTAAACATTGACTCGAATTTCCGAGGTGCTGGTTATCTAGCTTTCATTAACGTTTATCTAGCAATCAAGGGGTTGATTCCGCCTTGTTTTACCGCTATATTTTATTAATACATCTATGTACAAAGCTGAAGACTACTAATATTTTTTCCTAAGGGGCCCTGGCAGGTTTTAGGGCATTGTGTTCTTATGTTGCCGTATAGCTATCAATATTACCGCAATAGTGTGTGACTCATAAGTTTTGGCTGCCACTGAAGAGCTTGTAATGGTGTCGAAAAAAATCAGGCATATCCGCTATTTATTTCAACATCCTAGGGAATAGTGTGTTTTGGCAAGTCTGGCATCCCAATACAACGAGCTCAAGTTTGGGTTCTGTATAGAGAAGTGAGGACTGGCATCTTCATTTTTACCTAGAGATTTGGAAGCGGAAGAAAGGAAGAAGGCGGTTTGAAGCCATGACCTGGATGATGCATACCAGATATTGGAGGTATGCAGTCGTCGATACATTATATCAAAAAGGATGGCCTGTAAAACAACCTGCAAACTTAAATACTTATCAGGCCTGGTTACCCTGGCTTTCGTTTCTAAATCAAGGCTGATCTCGTCAGCTGGCCTTGAAGTTGAATTCGTTTTGGCAAGGCCTGATAATTATAAAAGCCGGCAATCAACATTTTAACCTTCTCACATACCTGGGAAATTTCCGATGGCAGACAATATACCAGCAAGGTCCGAAACACTCCAGTGCAGTTTCGATTAGTAGATACGTGCCGTGTCCTCTACAACAATGTCACTTACTTGACTAACTATTGTTATTATTTTGCAGTGATATATGATGCTTCTTCAAAGGAGGATGCAACTCCGGCTGCCACGGTTTCAAAGTGAAGCATGTGGGTATCGGCGATCGGAATCGAAAACTATATCGCTCGCAGGTTATATTAGACTACAATGTTCCGCAGGGGAAATGCCGAGTTATACTGGTATCTCGATTCCAATCGCCGATAGCAGGACTTGACAGTGCTCAATGAGAAATATCGATAATCGTCTTGCGAAACGAACTTACGTCCTTCCGAAAATCCCCTTCCTTTCCCCTCTGACTTTCGCCACACTACGTTCTTGCTCTTATCCCATCTACGTTTTGCCTGAAGATAATTCCTCACTGCAAGGTACAGTAATACTGACAACTTATCTTCGCTCCCTCCCGCTCCCGCTAATATAACATAGATGAAATGGACATATACGCCTCGCCGTGTAACAAGACTCAGACTTGTCCGATTATTTGATGCTGACCGTTGACATCGTAGTTTCCCATCTCCGGTTTAACCTGCCCTGTGAGCGCTTCAATGTTCAGACGTACTCCTTCTTACCTTCACCACCAGTACCCGACTCTGCTTCTGGGTGGGCCTTTGTCGGTATTGTCTTTCATTCAGCATGTGGGCGCTGAGCTAATTTATGTTTGTCAGGATGGTGATCATCGAGTGCAATATCCTGTAAGAAATAATTTTCCTTGCCGTGAGGAGGTCTGACTTAATGTATATATCAATCTATGCTCAGTTCTCGGTGCGTTTTTTCTTGACGGCTCTTACTTCATGTCTTTAACATTAGTGACACTAAGCCACCATGTTTGGAACGCGTTCAATGTATTCCCCTTCCGTCGGATTTACATCCATTGCCCTCTCCGGTGTCTGCTCTGTTCCCCCTCATCATCACACTCCCGCTCCACCCAGAAACGGCCTTGAGGCTTTCATCTGTTGCAATTTCCGCGAACTCAATTCATATTCACGATACCACCTCACACATCGGGGATATTTCCACACCTGGTGGAGCTTATTCAGCCTTGGATATCGTAAACTTCGTCAGCAATCTTGCTCGTCAAAATATCTCTCTCTCGACCTTCCATCAATTGTCTGACCAACTCAGAGAACGGGTTGAACTTTCCTTCAAGACTAGATATTTTCGAGAGGGGAGGGGTGTAAGTGCGAATGGGGTTTGGGCCACATTTTTGAACGGTCAGGAAACCATCATAGGTCCCAAAGGCGCGGATTTGATGCTAGGGAACATCTGCATCTGGGGGCTTGAATTTTGCCCAATCTGTGGTGATTGGATTTTGCATGTCGCGGATCCATCGGTTGCATACTTCGAGCGGTCCTAAATAATTTTCACTTGTTGGTACTAAGGATCGAAAATACTTGTATGATTTACTTAAATTTCTTCGTGGAATATCTCGCACGATGGTTTGATTCTCGAGGGTTCCACAGAAATGAGAGGAGCCTTATCATAAAATATACGTCGGCGTTTTCGGGAATGCAACAACATTAATCGATCCTACCAAAATTACTTTTCTAAACTCGTCAGACATCCACGTAACCCATGTATAACTTTATCAGCGCCCGCGATGCTGACAAGCGTTGGGCAGTTAGTCGCAGTGAACTAGTGAGCTAACGCCAAAAACGGAAAACCATTGAAACACTAATATTTAGCAACTGCCACGTAATCCGAGGTGGCTGCGGACACCTTCAAGCTTTGTCCGCTGAAGCAATTTACTTTCAGGCTGCGGCTGCGCATGCTAGCCCACCATAGATTATTCACTCGGGAAAAGTCGTTGAGAAAACAGGACAGAACGTTGCAAAAAAAATTTATGAAGGCTGGCGGCTTGGAAAAAACAATTGATACATGTCGACGTCATTGGCAGCTCCACGTCAGACCTGCTAATGTGACCGGAAGTCGGACCTGGCAAGTGTTGTGCATTGTTTTATTATGGCATGATACAACCAAATGACTCCGTCAAGCCGGAAGCGCTACTTAAAGGTGCTACTTAAGGGTCTCCCTTCAGGTTCGCGTACTCATCCAAGCTTATTACTTCCCCACTCTACTCCCCAATCCCTCTGCATAGTCACGACTCACGTTGAACTTAAGGTATGAGATTCACCCATATTGTAGACACTGGACCTGACGTCGCTTGAGATCCTCCACACAGCTCAAACCATGTCTCCTTATTCGGCCTCCTCCACGTACACGGCGACACCCCGAGGTGGAGGTATGATACACCTCCACGCAGCTTCACCCGCCATCACTTCCACCACCCACATCGCCGCCGACCCGCATCTCTCCCCATTGTCTCTTCACTCCCCTGCGCCACCCTCCCTGCTCTATAGCAAATCCCCTTATACGTTCATCCCCCTTCCACGCTTGTACAATGGCCCGGTTCTTATCAACCCTCTTTTGGAGTACTCGCCAGTACCTATGATAGAGTACGACGTCACCCTGCCGGCCACGTTCGCAACACTGAACTCCCGTCGCCGTGAAGCTCTGGAGCGATCTCTTGACGAGCCGGCAACGAGCCCTGCCATGAGCTCTTTGACATTCTGCTCCCCCAGTTTCCCCAAGCCAGTGATCGCGTTTCCAAGAAACGCGCCGCACCCCTTCGTGACTGTTCGAGATGTTCTCGCAGCAGTGCACGACGCAATCCGCGTCTTCGCCATCGAGTTCCACCACCCGCCTCCCACGTATAACCTTTGGGGCTCTCCAGCAGAGAGGGCGCAGGCACACCCGAGTCCAGCGTCCATTTCTGACACGCACGTTCGCCAACTTATAATGGAGTTCTTGCCTGGCGGTTCGATTTGGGCCGGAATTTCACCCAGTCCCGCTGAGCCTGACGTTTGGATTCTTCATGTCAGATGAGGCAATGCCGATGTCGTAATCACATCTTTCGGCGTGAGCGCTCACAGAAGCTTCTCACTTTCCTCAATGTGGTGGACCGTTCTTATCTTATGAGCGATGGGCATGATGCTGTCACACATTTTATACCATCTGCTAGATACATGTCATCCGGACATTCGGGGCACACAAAGCGACAGAATATCTGAAATGTGTTGGATTATATGACCAGGGCCAGAGGCTTAATGACTGCCACTTTACCAGTACTTTTTCGAGTCATCTCAAGTATGTATAAATATCGAAGGAAATGAGTGCAAAGGGAAGGGGAGATGAGAATAATGAAATCGTTCACCATGGTTGGGCAAGGAGGGAAAAACGCAAGGAAAAACAAAAACAAAGCGATGAACAACATCAGCCAAATACGACATAACACTGGTGCCATCCTCGCATCGTCAGTCTTGTTTGCACCCTCTGCATTCTGAAAGCTATGTCTCGGATCTGCACTTGATAGCACTCTCGGAAATTGACGGTAAGTTAAGCATCTCTTGGGGAGCTCCACGACCACTTGACCATCTCATTTTCCGAGTTCTTCCGATATCCGGCATGGAGCGTCAGCTTGGGCTCTGCTCGGCTCATAGGACCTGATAGCCCGGTTCAAGATATTGAAGCAAATTCAAGACACCCATCTTGTGCAATATGATCCCTAATGGACGGAAAAGAGCCGATCTCGAGTGGTATCCAGGGCACCACGACTCGTTACTCGCTCATCACTCAGCCAATCCACAGTAGTTCAAACTTCGAATGCCTTCTCTAGGCGAACAGAGCATCGCCATTCCCATTGGAAATTTACCTCGATATAGCTCTCACTGACGAAGAGGTGGTAGCTGTTCGTCGGACCTCGAGGCTGCAAACCCATTATGACGACTTCATTTGTCATTGACACCATGGCGATAATCGCATTGACGTTGTCGTGAGCCATTCATAACCCGCTCTACACGGGTGGAAATATGCGCTACGTAGTCCGAAACTCCGGATAAGAAGATCCGCAGAAAGCAGGTTTTTGCTCCTCATATCAAATGTGTGCGGACTTGCTGTAAAATGGGTTCGAATATTCGTAAGTCCATCCCAGATTTCCCCCCGTTCCCGCTCAGCTAAGAGCTTCATCAGTTGCAATCGGCCAGTTTCCCGAAGCTTGTGTCTCCCGCTGGAATTTGGATGGTTCACTGGGTCAAAAATATACCCCGGCTGACCTTCCTTCCGGAATACAAAGTTCAGATAACGCTGAGTTGGCACGCTTCGTTCAAGATGCGCGATAACAATTGCTGTACACAGGCAGCCTGTGACAGGCTGGGCATGGAGTCCTGAGCGTCAAACTAAGCGCCGTCCAATCAGATCGCCAGATACCACGGCCATTACCTTAACGGAGCCTGCGCGGCGTTACAGTTGCTGTAATTAGTTCCCCCTGTTCCGACGGTGCTGCGTGGGCAATGTTTTGGCCGCACGATTCTCCTATTGTGACCCGGCCGATAGGAATATTGGAACGTCAGGGAAGCCTAGAACAAGTATCTTTCGCTACCCTCTCAAGCATTTGTAAAGGACAGGAGCTCGACTCTATTTTTGTTATGTTGACTGCAGTGTAGGCAGGCGCCGAGCCCGCACCCTCAACTATATACGTTCCACGATCTCCAACCCATGCAGCGCTGGCTGTGTTAATCATAGGTGTGCTTAATTTACGTCACAGGTCGCTTGACATACTCCTATAAAAGCCTCAAGGACATCGTTGAGCTGAGCCCGCTCGCGAAAATAGCCTGAAAATGATACAACGTTATGAGTTATCTGATCATTCAGATTCTAACGCGCTCACCCCTTGACAGAAGCGATATGTCGATTCGTGCATCAGGACCAGACGCAAAGATTGACCAAACTCGCCGAAAACGTTATGATGCCAAAAGCCGAAACCTCCATCCCCTTTTAAGTGCCAATCGTAATGCCCTTATCTATTATGTTCACGACACCGCATCCCTCTTTTGTACCACAATCCGTGGCGCCCCCCACGACTTCCAGTGCAGACCTTCTCACTTCAGTTTAAACCCTATTCCCGACATCTATATCGTCTCGCCTCCACTCCCGCGCAGCAATGTATCCCCCTCCCACAACTCTCATACGTCGAGATGCAGATAAACCCTTTGCTGGTCAACGGAATCCGTCCCGTCCTTGACAATCTATCTTGATCTCGATCCCCACCGACCAATCGTCGTTTTCCCTACCCACAATAACTACGATGACCCAAATTGTATACGGCAGCGTCGTCTTATTTATCAAACATCAATTCTCGACGTGCTAGTTGCCCAACTTTCATTGGAATCTCCTTGCAGCGTTCGCATATTATGGACGGCTGCGTCGTCCTCAAACTCATTTACTAAACACCAACTCGAATTTCCGAGGTGCTGGTCATCTATCTTTCTTTGAAGTTTACCTAGTAATCAAGGGGTTGACCACGTTGTTTTACCGCTATATTTTTTTAATACATCTATTTACTGTAGGTGACGCCTACGGAGCTGAAGCCTACTAATATTTTTCCTTTTTTTTTTTTTAATATTGATAAAAGCAGTGCTTGATACGATAGTATATTTTTTTGTTTCTGTGTGACACAAATTTAAATAGTAGTAGTTTTTAT